>JARHVA010001034.1:3785000-3950000 GCA_037957365.1 Torreya grandis | reverse complement strand
TTTTAAGGACTAAAGATTTACATAGTCCAAGCCATTTTAGGCTTGAGGGTTCTAAGGATACAGGTTTGGTTTTGTAGATGGTTGAGCTATCCATAAATCCAAACTTTTAACCCTTGAATAATTTCAGCAAAATGAAACTACATAAGACCCCAATGTAAACATACATAGAATCTATCCTCATTACATAAAAAAAATTTAAGCACATCACCAACCTGGTTAATTTCACCAATATTCATTCTTGTCCTTCAAGAATAGATCAAACCTCTTGACCCTTCTTCTTTTTTCCTACCACTCTCTTTATGTGTTATTGTGTTTTTTCACTCACATGCTTCTCTCCACTCTGTTTTATTTTCTTCCATTAGCCCCCACATTCCCCAAACTTCTCATCCACTATTATAGCTTAGTATATGCCTACAACCAAGGAGATAATTTAAATAATAGTCTACCATATTTTCCTCATGTGAAAGACCCCTAAAATTTGAATAATGGTTTTTTTAAGTTCTTATTTACTCTAGTTAAATACCAATTAGAAACCCTAATAATCCTGATTGTTCCATCATTAACGAATAGAATAATTGTTATATACTCTTTCAAAACATGCATGCTTGTTGACTTCCAATAAATATCTATGCATTCAACTTTATAAAAGTCATTAAACATTACCATTTCATGTAATGTCAACTAAATGACTAGTCCAATAAATAATATTATTCTATATCACAAGGTTGATATAGCATATTGATATTTAAAATACCAGTGATAATATTAACAATTCAAATAGCATTATATTTTCTAAATTTATTATAACAAATTACAAACCTTCCTAATAATTTATAGAATCATTGATTAATACTATGAATTCACCCACTCATATCATTATTTATTATAATGAGCATATTAAAACCTTCATCAACACTAAGTTAAACATAATGATGTTTCCTTTAATCATCTAAAAATGAAACTGCATATATTGGCTTGGATACATCATCATTATAATAATAAAAAACTTCTACGTATGATAGTCATTTAATAACTTGATCAAGCAAAGTATTAGAATCTATATAATACCTACAGATATGAATATAAATAAATCATAGTTTATAATATACACATATATACACTAGACTATGGTAAGTCACATTAAACATACATGGATTCACTTATTCAACAAAGCAATAACATCAACAACTATTAATGCAATAACACAACTAAATTAGTGAAATCATACAATCAGAACAACATGCTCATTGAATAAAAACAAGTTAAAAATAAACATATATAACATAAAACAAAACATACTACAACTATCTAACTCAAACAATAATCATAAAACATGTTAATCTATTGTGGTGTGTGTATGTGTTTCTAGTTTTTTCTCTATTGTCCCCCAATTCCTCTTCTCCAATGATGCCCTCCCTCCATCACACTCTGAGGGATGGATTTATCCTACATACACCTCAAAAAAATGAAAGTAGTTATCATGAAACATAAATATATCTATAAAATACTATTGTATAAACTAACAAACATGATCTTCAAGTATAGAATATGAAATTATAGCTATCTCATAACAAATCAATCATGTAAATTAAGTAACATATAACTATCCCATAATAATCATATGAAATAAATCTTAATCAAAAACTAGTTAATCATCTAACAACCATAGTAATTTATGGATCAAATAGGTTATTAAGCTTAGAGATAAATTAAGATGTGACAAGATAACCATAAAGGAGAATTAATCCAACATTAAGAGACATGATTAAAATAAATATAAAAAAACTATTATATATGGGATTCATTTACCTAATATAAGATAGTCAGTGGGTTTCCCCACTTGTGATAGTAACAAAGAAAATTGGAAAATTAAGAATATATATAGATTACAAAGAGATTAATAAGGCCACCATAAAATAATATTTTCCTTTGCCCTTCATAGACCAAGTTTTGGATAACTTGGATGGGAAGAAGTACTTCTCATTTTTATATGGTTTTAATGGTTATAATCAAATAAGTTTAGCTCTAGAAGATCAATATAAGACAAATTTTAAATGTCCTTGGGGAACATTTTTATATAGAGTATTACCCTTTTGTCTATATAATGTACCAGACACCTCTTAGAGGGAAGTTTTATCTATTTTTTATGATTTAATCAATGACTATGTAGAAGTTTATATGAATTTTGCTATTGTATATGGTGATTATTTTGATGAATCCTTAAATAATTTAGACAAAGTATTAATTAGGTCTAAAAAACATCAATTATCCTTAAGCCATGAAAAATGTCTGATGATGGTTGATCAAAGGATTGTCCTAGGCCATCACATCTCATCTCAAGGCATACAAGTTGACCCCAAAAATATTGAAGTCATTTATAACCTACCTATACCTAAAAATCAAACCAATATCAAAATATTTCTAGGAGATGTAGGGTATTATAGACATTTTATAGAATACTTTAGTAAAATTGTTACACCTATGTTTTATTTGCTTACTAAGGACATTGAATTTTTGTGGACTAGCAAGTGTCAATAGGATTATAAGTCAATAAGAGAGAAACTAATCTCTTATCCGATTCTAAGAGGTCCTAATTAGGATTATCCCTTCCAAATACACAAAAATGCATCTAATAATGCTATGGGGAAAGTAATTGGATAAAAAGACAATGAAGTAAAAATGTATGTCTTACTATATTAGTAAGAATCTCACCCCATTGAAATAAACTATACCACCACTAAAAAATAATTCTTAGTTTATATACATGCAATGAACAGAATCAATCACTATATCACTAGATACAATATATTTTTCTACACACACCACTCATACATAAGATAATGAATAAATTGGTAGTAGGAGGTAGAGTCATTAGGTGGCTACTCCTATTTCAAGAATTTGACATTATAATTATTGATAAGATAATAAATTTTAATGTGGTTATTTATTTTCTATCAAGGTTGAATGTTTTAGGTGAAGATGAACCAATTGAAGAAAACTTTCCATATGATCATTTATTCACATTTTTATCACATTCACCATAGTTTTATGATATGGTAAACTACATAGCCACAAGAAAATTTACTTATGATTTTACTAATAAATAAAGAAATTTTTTGGTTAGAAATAGTGCTCACTTAAAATGTCTTAATGGCATTTTATTTAAATGTGGACCTAACCTAGTGCTTCACATGTGTGTAAAAGAAGATAATACCTATGAAATTATAAGGCATTTCCATGATGAACCATGAGGAGGACGCTATTCAATCAAAAGTGTTATTCATAATATCCTAGGGATAAATGTTACTAGCCTTCATTTCACATTAATATGAAGATATATGTATGGCAATGTGATCCTTGACAAATTATGGGAAAACCTACCTTGTCTAATGAAATGCCTCTCTATTATCAAGTGGTTTTAGTAACTTCTAATAAATGGGGATTGGATTGTTTTGGTCCTATTGATCCTACATCCTAGGTAAATGAATACCTCCTTGTGTTCACATACTATGTCACTAAATGGGAAGAATTCCAAGCTCTACACTTTACAAGAGAAGAACTAGTTGATTTTTTTTACTACTAGATCATGCAATGGTTTGAAGCACCAAAAGCCTTAATTATATAATCAAGGCCCTCAATTCATATACAACATGATAAAAGCCTTCAAAAATCACTATAATATTACCCATTGGAATTCATCACCATATCACCCACAAGCTAATGGTCAAGTTGAGGTCACTAATAGGGATCTAGTGAACATTTTGACCAAGATAGTCAACATAAACATAAACTATTGCACAAAAAAATTACCTAATGTAGTATAGGCTTCTAATATTACATGAAAAACACAATATATTTTTCACCATATGAGCTTGTGTTTGGTAAGAATCCCTTACTCCCAATTGATTTTAAATTTCAAACCTTGAGGACAATAGCAGAAGTGGGCATATATTAAGATGAAGCACAAAGATAAAGAATTATTCAACTCAATCAATTGATTAAATGAGATTGGAAGCTTTGAATCAAACTAATATTATATAACATTAAAGGAAACAATGGCATGACTCTCACATCTAGGAAAGTAAATTCAAAGAAGGAGATTGGGATTTGTTGTTTGATTCAAAGTACTAACATTTTAAAGGAAATCTTCATACTAGATGGTTGGGACCATATCAAGTGGAAAAGATCTTTGACAATGGATCAGTTTAGATTCTACCAATTTATGGAAACAAATGAACACTCTTAGTAAATTAACATAGGCTAAGACACTATCATAGACCTCCAAGAAAAGAGGAATTCTTTAAGCAAATTTAGTTTGAAAATGAATTTGGCTACATGGGATAACCTTGTTCTTAAATTATAGTCAAAGTATGAGATTTAAAAATCTTAATAAAGTGTTAAGGTGTGGAGCCTAAAAGCTTCACATATGAGCGCATTACAAAGTTACAGGTTTACACAGTCACCAGCGTCAGTCAGGAGCGACTGACATCAGTCAGGAGCAGTTGAAGGAATGCCAGCGTCGATAGAGGATCGGTCGACGACGGTCACAGGCAAGCAGGCAGGAACCGGCATCGATTACCTGTGAGTCCAGAATGCTATTTTCGAGGACAGAACCGAGTGTTTACATGATGAGTTTAAGTCTTAGTCTTAAGTTTGCATTTCTATTATTAGCAAGATTGTTTTTAGAGCCCTTGTTCAAGAGGCTTAACTGTTGGTTGTAAGTGCATGCTCAAGTTTCCTAATTCTATATGTAGGAAAGATCTTCTTAGCTTATTATAGTATGAGTAGAACATTGTGAATGTTTGAAGGACAGTACAGAGTTGTATCAATCCAGGTTGTTGGAATTGATTGTACTTGAGAGAGAGAGCTCTTGAGGAATAGAGATATAGAGAGAGATCTTATGCATCTGAGAGAGGTGTGGAAGAAAGAAGTTTCTTCAATTATATTCCTTTTGTAAAGAGTTTAATACAAGTTTTCAGGTTGGTTTCTTGTATCTCTTGTTCTGTGCTATTTATCATTCTAGTTACTTATCTATCTGATTTAATTCCACGTTTATTGCTTTCATAAGTGTAATCATTGTTGGTTGATCCCCAACAAGTGGTATCAGAGCTCAGATTCACTAACAGGTGGTACAGATCTATGTAGTGTGTATTGATTACAAGTTGCTCACAGGGGTTTCTGCAGGGATTTCTATTTGAGTGGGAGAAGCAATGGCAGAAGAAAGTAAATTAAGAATGGAGAAGTTTAATGGCAAGAACTATCAACATTGGAGAATGTAGATAGAGGACTATTTGTATCATAAAGATCTTTACTTACCATTAGGTGGGATTGCAAAGAAGCCCAAGGACATGGAGGATGAAGAATGGGAAGTTCTTGATAGAAAGGCTCTGGGGTCTATAAGACTGAGTTTAGCATCCACTGTGATATCTAATTTATCACAGGCAAAAACAATGGTAGATTTAATGACTACTTTAGCAAATTTGTATGAAAAACCCTCCGCTTCTAATAAGGTATATCTTATGAAGCAGTTATTTAATTTGCATATGCAAGAAGGTGGATCTGTATCTAATCACCTGAATGATTTCCATGGAATTGTTAATCAATTAAGTTCAGTCAATATTGTATTTGATGATGAAATAAAATCTCTTTTAATATTATGTTCTTTGCCTAAAAGCTGGCATGGCTTGGTAATGGCAGTTTCTAATACTGCATCTGCTTTGAATATTTTAAAAGTAGAGGATGTTGTTAGTGTTATCTTGAATGAGGAAATTCGCAGGAAAAGCACAGAGGAAACATCAAGGAGTGCTTTAAATCTTGAGAGTAGGGGAAGGCAAAAATAGAAGAGCAAGAGGAGATCAAGATCTAAGTCTAAGGTGAGAAGTAGATCCAAATCCAGAAATGGTAGGAGGCCACAATGCTGGAATTGTGGAAAGATGGGGCACATAAGCAGAGATTGCTGGTCAAAGCCTAAGGAGGACAATCAGCACGAAGGAAAGGAAGAAGCAAAGGTTGCAGGTATTGCACAAGATGCTCTAATTTTCTCTTTGCATAATAATATAGAATCTTGGGTATTAGATTCTGGTGCATCTTTCCATGCTACCCCTAATAGAGAATATTTCAGTGACTATATCCATGGAGATTTTGGAATAGTGTACTTAGGGGATGATGAGCCTTGTAAAATTATTGGCAAAGGTAAAGTGCAGCTAAAGATGTAGAATGGCAACACATGGGTGTTGAGAGATGTGATGCATGTTCCTAGCTTGAAGAGAAATTTGATTTCTGCAGGAAAGCTAGGGGATGAGGGTTGTACAGTAACTCTCACAGTAGAATCTTGGAAGGTGACCAAGGGTGCACTTGTTATGGCCAGAGGTAAGAGAGTAGGTACTCTCTATTTATGTAATTGTGTTACTGATATTTCTCCTTCTGTATTATCTACTTCAGATGTGGATGCTAAATTGTGGCACTCAAGGCTTGGCCACATGAGTGAGAAGGGGATGTCAATTCTTAAGTCTAAAGGTAAGCTTTTAGATTTGAAAAGTATGGATCTAGAATTTTGTGAGCATTATGTATTTGGAAAATAGAAAAGGGTTAGTTTTCTCAAGACTGGGTCTACTAAGAAAAGGCATAAGTTGCAGCTTGTTCACACAGACGTGTGGGGACCGGCTCAGGTAGCCTCTATTGGAGGATCACAGTACTATGTTACGTTCATAGATGATGCTACAAGAAAGGTATGGATCTACTATATTAAGAAGAAATCTGATGTTTTTGAGACTTTTAAGATTTAGAAAGCTATGGTTGAGAATGAAACAGGCAGAAGATTGAAGTGCTTGAGATCTGACAATGGCAGTGAGTTCTGTAGTCTTAAGTTTAACTGGTATTGTTATACACATGGAATCCGTAGGCAAAGGATGGTTCCAAGGACACTTCAGCAGAATGGAATTGCTAAAAGGATGAATAGAAAAATCATGGAGCATGCAAGGTGTATGAGATTGCATGCTAGGTTGCCCTTAGAGTTTTGGGTAGAAGTTGTTGACACCGCAGTGTACCTAATTAACAAAGGACCCTCTACAGCTCTTGATGGTGGAATTCCAGAAGAGGCATGGATAGGTAAAAAGGTAGATCTCTCATAACTCAAAGTTTTTGGTTGTGAAGCCTTTGTGCACATAGATAATGAAAATAGAAAGAAGCTTGATGCTAAGTCTATGAGGTGCACGTTTATTGGCTATGGCTCAGATGATTTTGGTTTCAGATTTTGGAATCTAGGAACTAACAAGGTAATTAGGAGCCGTGATGTTGTTTTCAATGAAAAAGTGATGTATAGTGATTAGCTGAGGAAGTTGAATCAATCTAGGTAGAGCAATGGAGAATTGGATGAGGTGACGGTCCAAAATGAGCTCGCGAGAAAAAGAAATAATCACTTGCAGGAAAACACAGAGACCGATGTCGACAGGGTAGGAACTGACGTCGTCAATACAAAAACTGATGTCGGTCATATAGAGACCGACATCGATAGAATAGGCACCGATGTCAGCTAGGAAGAACTGGCATCGGCCAGTAACAGGTCTACAGGTGGCTGAGGTCGGTCACTTTCAGAGAATTTGGTTGGACAGCATGTTGAGAACGAGTCTAAGACACCCATCAGGAGGTCAGAAAGGGTAAGTAAGCCTCCAATTAGATATTCTCCTTCTTTATACTATTTATTGCTAACTAATGGTGGAGAACCAGAGAGTTTCGAAGAAGCATTACAGGTGGAGTCCAAGAGTCAGTGGGAGCGTGGCATGGTTGAGGAGATGGAGTCCTTGAGAGAGAACCAAACATGGGATTTGGTTGAATTGCCAGCTGGTAAGAGGACACTGAAGAACAGATGGACCTACAGGTTGAAGGAAGGTGAGAATGGATAGATGAGATATAAGGCCAGATTGGTAGTGAAAGGATTTGCACAAAAGCCAGGTATTGATTTTGGTGAGATTTTTTCTCCTATTGTTAAAATGACTTCTATACGGGTTGTATTGTCTTTGGTTGCTTTTGAGGATTTGCATCTTGAGCAACTAGATGTTAAGACAACGTTTCCTCATGGAGATTTGGATGAGGAAATATACATGGAACAACCAGAATGATTTGAGGTCAAGGGTAAGGAGAAGTTAGTGTGCAAATTAAAGAAAAGCTTGTATGGCCTCAAGCAAGCTCCTAGACAGTGGTATTTGAAATTTGACAAGTTTATGACCGAGCATGGCTACAGTAGGTGTCAATCTGACCATTGTGTCTATTTTAAGAGATTTGATAATGGTAGATATATTATTCTATTGTTGTATGTAGATGATATGCTGGTTGCAGGATCACACATGCAAGATATCTCTCAGCTTAAGGTGAAATTAGCTCAAACGTTTGATATGAAGGATTTGGAAGCTACAAAGAAAATCCTTGGCATGAGCATTAAGAGAGATAGGAAAAATCACAGGTTGATATTGTCTCAAGAGGATTATGTGGGCAAGGTGTTGAAACGGTTCAATATGCAGGATGCTAAACCGGTAAGCACACCTTTGGCTGGACATTTTAAGTTGAGTAAAGAACAATGTCCTAATTCACATGATGAGGTAGAGTACATGAGTAAGGTTCCATATTCTTCCATGGTAGGGAGTTTGATGTATGCAATGGTGTGTACTAGACCGGATATTGCCCAAGTAGTGGGAGTTGTAAGTAAGTATATGGCCAATCCAGGAAAGGAACACTGGAAAGCAGTTCAGTGGATCCTTAGATATCTGAGAGGAACCAGCAGTAGACACTTGTGCTATGGAGGTTCAGATACTTCTCTACATGGTTATGTAGATTCAGATATGGCAGGTGATTTGGATGGCAGGAGGAGCACCACAGGTTATGTTTTTACTGTAGATGGAACAGCGGTTAGCTGGATATCTAAGTTGCAGAAGGTTGTTGCCTTGTCAACTACAGAAGCAGAGTATATTGCAGCCACAGAAGCTAGCAAAGAGATGATATGGATGACACGGTTCATGGAAGAACTTGGAAGGGAGCATGGGAGTTGTAGATTGTATAGTGACAGTCAGAGTGCAATCCATTTGGCTAAGAATTCAACATTTCACTCAAGAACCAAGCACATACAGCTAAGGTACCACTTCATACGGCAGGTATTGGAAGATGGTGAGTTGAAGCTGGAGAAGATCCATACAGATAGGAATCCTGCTGATATGTTAACCAAGCTGGTGACAAAGGAGAAGTTGAATCTTCATTCAACTTCTGTTGGTCTTCATGATTGAGTTGAAGATGGAGGAGCTAGAAGATGTTGCTATATAGGTACTGGTGCAGCTGTTTATCTCCAAGTGGGAGATTGTTAAGGTGTGGAGCCTAAAAGCTTCACATATGAGCACATTACAAAGTTACAAGTTTACACAGTCACCAGCATTGGTTAGGAGTGACCGACGTCGGTCAAGAGTAGTTAAAGGCACGCTGGCGTCGGTAGAGGATCGGCCAACGATGGTCACAGGCAAGCAGGCAGGAACCGGTGTCGGTTACCTGTGCGTCCAGAATGCTATTTCTGAGGATAGAACCGAGTGTTTACATGATGATTTTAAGTCTTAGTCTTAAGTTCACATTTCTATTATTAGTAAGATTGTTTTTAGAGCCCTTGTTCAAGAGGTTTAACTGTTGGTTGTAAGTGCATGCTCAAGTTTCCTAATTCTATATGTAGGAAAGATCTTCTTAGCTTATTATAGTATGAGTAGAACATTGTGAATGTTTGAAGGACAGTACAGAGTTGTATCAATCTAGGTTGTTGGAATTGATTGTACTTGAGAGAGAGAGCTCTTGAGGAATAGAGATCTAGAGAGAGATCTTGTGCATCTAAGAGAGGTGTGGAAGAAAGAAGTTTCTTCAATTTTATTCCTTTTGTAAAGAGTTTAATACAAGTTTCAGGGTGGTTTCTTGTATCTCTTGTTATGGGCTATTTATCATTCTAGTTACTTATCTATCTGATTTAATTCCGCATTTATTGCTTTCATAAGTGTAATCATTGTTGGTTGATCCCCAACATAAATGAGGACAATTCAAAAATATAAAATGGTACCTCCCCTAAAAAAATTAAAATATATATATATATATATATATATATATATATATATATATATATATATATATAATAAGATATAAAGTTGAAAACTAGAAATGTTAACTTTTTAGGGAATAAAGCAATAAAATTCATGCTTATGTACATTTTTTGTGTGATCTTTTCAACTTATTGATGTAGTCTTTTTCATAGGACAAGTGGTATCCTAAGTAGACAAAAATAACATCACTACTAAGTTGAGGTAATTAGTACTTTATTTTCTATGTATAGGATTAAATTTTATTTATTAAAATGTTGCATCTATCCATTTTTGAAAAGATATTTTTTATAAATTGAAATATGTCATAAAAAGGGGCATTAAAATTTAATTTCAAGAAGAAAAGATGTATTTTCCAAGGAAAGTATGAATTATGATGTCTCCTAAATGAGAAGAGTGGAATAATGTGACCATAATGATATGAAATACACAATCATGTGGAAAAGCATTTTTGGAAAAGAGTAATGATGAGGATGTCAACTTAAGACCTGTTAAAATTTGTTGGAAGAGATGGTGGCATAAGATCGCATGATGAAAAGGATGCAAAAGGATTTTATGTGATTCATAATATATCAACATGAATTAATGATTGTCATTTTATCCCTTAAACTATCATGTTTAATGATTCTTTAGAGCTTCAAGATATGATCAAAGCCAATGGGAATTTAATGTAGGACTACCTTAAGCATCCCAAACTACTTTTAAAACCACTTCTCAGATCAATAAGACCCCATATTTTCTCTAGGAACAACTTTCACCTATAAAAGGATCTCTTCACAATATTCTCCAAATGACATAGACCTATACAAATAAAGAGCCACATAAAATGAGGGAAAAGAAGAATTTTGATTAGAATCTGCACGTTGTTACTTAAAGATGAAGTAGTGGATTCCATATTTGAAGAGGTATGATGGATGTATTTTATGAATAAATTATATGGGCATGATGAATGGCTTAAAAAATAATTCATCAACCTCAAGAGTGATCAAACCAAGGTGAGAGGGATTAAAATTATAGTAAGCATCTAAGCTATTAGTGAGCTTTTAGGGATTTCAAGTGAAGGAATTAGGATTAAAAGTAGGTCCAAATTCATGTACTTGATATAAATATTTCATAAATAAGGTGAACCTATCCTTGAGTTAATTATCATACCTACATGATTTGCTAAGGGAATCAATAGATAAAGTCTACTAGAGCCCTAAAAAATAGCTACATTTTAGGTAATAAAATATTTTACTTATGATGGGAAAATATAACTCTCTCAATTGTAATGAAATAAAAATCCTTACTCACTCAGACAAGGACTTCATAATCCTAATTGGAGGGTAAATTTTCCTAAATTTCTACATGGATCTATTCAATTCATGGTATAGAAATATCTATAGGGGATTGCTTCCATCCAGCACCTTAGGCTTATTTAACTCATTTGCCACCATCATTTCATGAAGACTCAAGATGGATAATATAATTGGTAAGAATTACTTAAAAATAATATAAAGAGTAAATATGGAATAAAGAGAAAACATATATATTCCTCCCTTACACCGAGATATATCCTAAAGGAACTTCTAGTGAAGATCCAACTCCAAAGGTTGGGAAAGAAAAAAATTAAAAATAGGGGCACCTAAACCTAGATTCAAGGAAACCCAAGAGCAATAAATTATATAATATCATATATAGGAGATCTATTATTAAGAGAAAGAATCCCTAGGAGTATAAAAAATTAAGAACCTAAAGATTATTTAAAGAAGGAAGACTCCAAGGGAGGAGCCTAGGCTAGTACCTCTACTATAGAGAAGAAGAAAAAGAATTATATTAGAAGAGGGAGATTATCAAGAGAGATATTAGGTGAATATCCTTGGAATATTAAACCAAGAACACCATGTTGAGGTTCCAAGTACTTAAGTAGTTCAAGTAGATGAAACTAGTGAAGAAGAACCCATACATGAAGAAATCAAAAAAGAGCCCTCATTTATAATTGAGGAGCTAGCCATTATGATAGGGGTATTTGAAGTTGAAATAGGGTCTCCTCCAACATATTCATATTATACACCACTTAATAAAGGGAAGGCATAAATTAAATAAGAATAGGTTCACTCTTCTAGTCATGATGAGGAAGTAGAAGTACAACAATAATTCATCCTCTTAAAGGATAAATCTTCTGTGAGATAGAAAGAGGAAGAAATTCCTTTCTCAAAATGAAGCTACAAGGCAAGGAATTCACTATGTCGTATTTTTAAAAGGAATTATAAGAAAATAATATTAAATGTTTGTATAAACTCAATGAGATTATGTCTTTAAAATAAAGAGTGTATAGGTCAAAAAGACAAGTAGACCAAGCAGTTCAGACACAGTTGTCTTATCATATTATTATAACCACATGGGATGAAAATTTTAAAGAATTAAAATGGATCAAGATATAAAAAATGAAACTAAGGATAAATATTGAGGAAGAAAGAAGATAAAAATAAAAATTATAATCTACCATTCAAGTAGCTTTTGATATAGGAGAAAAACTTTTAGTTTATAGGAAACCTGCCTTAGCCTATAGTCTTTTTCTCTATGAACAATTCCTTAGATGGAAACTACTAAGAATTTCTCATGGACTACCACATGACTTGAAGGATGAAAACCATTTTATGGAAGTTTATCTGACTAGTACCCTAGATCCACAAAATTTGTTTTGTGAATTTAATCTATGTATTTTTGTCTTGGGTCATATGTCTTCTTTATTGATCAATCTATTTTTAGGAGAATTTCAAATTAGACCTTACACCTCCACTATACAAAACAAAATAGCAAGGGATACAAGAACTGATGAATATTTTGAGTAGTTAAAAATTGTGGAACTTTGTATGAGGGTTTAATTTAATAATTCAAAGGATAAAATTGTGTTATTCAAAAACTTTATTTACCAGCTAACATTCAAGGAATGTTATCCCTGAGTTATATAATAAAGTATCATATATTTTTATAATTTATGAAACATCATTCTCAAAAAATCATTGATTATTTGTGATAAGATATGGTACACCTTGAATATCCCATTTAAATGAATAAAGGTGATTTCACCTACCAATATTAGATGGAGTTTCAGATCTAGGTTTGTTGTTGAGATAATTCAATAATTTAGTCAAGTGTATGACCAAGAATGGATAGGATTGAGATTTAAACCTCCACTCATCCTTAGCCTTATACTACTAAATATAAAACTATTTTTAGTGTTAGATTATCATAGAAAATAGGGCATAACATCAATGAACTACATCATAAGGTAACTTGGGAATAATATCTTGTATATATATACCCAATAGGTTTTTGACCAAAATTTGTCAATATAAATTATGGGTTATGCTCATTCACGTTTGATTTTATATTCATTGGATAGTCATGGTTACATAAAATACAAGTTACAATGGATATTAATAAAGGGTACATCACTTATTATTAATGATGAATAATTCACATACCACATTATGGTAATAATGAACCAAATGATATCATCTCTTCAAAGATAATATATAGAATATAAGAAATAAATTTATAAGGAAAAGAGGAATATGCCATGTAATTTTACAAATATAAGGATTTAAATATATATGAGGATGACTTATTAGATGATAGTTGATTACAATAAAAAATTCTAAAACTTTAAAAACATCCAAATAATAATGTACATATCTTCTTGATTGATTAATTATGTTATTCTCCCATTTCTTACAAGTGATTGATTCACTCGGTATTCTAGAAATTGACTCTTTTTTGGTCACTGGGCTCTTCCTTTTAAATTATTAGATCTAAACAATCCAAAACAATGACCAATGCTACCAGAATTTTCCATTTATGATTTTGTTTTCACAATTTAAATATATAAAAATTCATTTTTTCATCACACACAATATCATATATAAATAGTAAAGGATGAATGCCATTACTTTATTGAGCTAGTCAATTCTATCATCTAGGATTTTGACACAATCAATTCAAAAATTGAGTAAATAGAGACTTAATACATCTAATTTTTTTATATAACACACAACTTCAATTTACACAACATTATTATTCATGATTTTTTTCACCCTTATGTATTATATTTATCATACATGTGTTTACATACTTTGATAAGTGTATATTTGATGACACAAGGATGTTCACTCATTTTTATCTCCCACATTCACATATATAGTAAGGTTATGTTTTTCATACAAGGTCATGCCATCATATTTAGTGTATATTTTACATCAACCCATGTTTTGGATTGTTAATATCCCTTCTCTTTTTCATACTTTTTAACCAATGGTTTTATATTCTAATTGTCATGGTTCTTGTTTCAAAATTACAAAATTACAAAAAAGTCAAATATGGAAGAAATACAAAAACATTTAAAATATTTCAAAAATACAAAATAAGGACCTAAGCATGATTATAAATTTATTTTACATCATATTCATATGTTATTTATTTCATGATTAGTAGGTATCACTCTTTTTCTATTATACATGCATTTCATTGTTATTTATGAGTGTTATATAGGATATACCAATTTTACAAGGACTAAGATGTTGTACTTGCCTCTATCCATATGTAATTACATATTGGGAGCATATTTTCCAAATGTTAGAGTATTTACATGTGTTAACATCATATAAATTGTATATTTTTGAGCTATATACTATTTAAAAATGTCTTTTTAACATATCTATTAAATCTTGTGCACATGGATATGTTATTTGATAGGATATGATCACATTACATATACATGGTATAGAATATATTTATATTTATATTCTAAATTGATGTTATTAAATTTACATATTAGATTAGAATTTTCTTATCTATTATGTTTGGCCCTTGTCCCTTGCTTTTAAATTTTCTTGAACATCTTAATGAGATAATTGTTTGCTATGTGAGACATTTAAACATGTCCATTATTATGTCTCTTAGACTTATGTTTTGTTGAACATTTGAACATTTTAATTTTTTTTAACATTAATAAATTCATTTTCATGTGTCCCTTGGCCTTGAGTGTGAAATATTTATTTATGTTACATTCAAACATATCCCTTGTATGTGACCATTGGAATTATTGTTTGACATTGTGATTGTTGAGTTTGTTGAATTTCATCAAATTCATGATCCATACCATGCACTAAATATTATATACACTTGTTTTATTACAACTAATACTATGATGTTCATTGATATATTTATATAGATTTGACACTTTAATCCTTTCCTTAAACATTACATTCATGTTTTTAATGATGCATATCTTACTATGATGACATACATTTTGGCATATGTTATGATATTAAATGATTACATCTTGATACACATGATAAAATTAGATTTTATTTTTAGATGATTGAATTTTAGGATACATCCTTCACCTCAAATAGAAGGATTTCACTTGGATTTTCATACATAGATAATCCTCTTTGAGAAAAAATCAATTTTAGTTACAAAATAGAGCTTCAAATAATTCATAATGGCTAAAAATGAAATTATTGGTACATATTATGGGGGCATATTTTATGTATATACATTCACATTAAAGGAACAAATTATAGATTCATGTACAAGATTTTAATGTAATTTAAAATTTACATCTACATGTAGTTATAGATTTCACATTTATCTCATGGGGCATGATATAGATGACATACTTTCAATATTATTTCTTAATTTTTGTCATGGATGTTTGTCATTATCTTTTGATAATGCATATAGGAACTAAGGAACAAAATGAAAATTGAATCTAAAATATGCCATTTACCTTGGTCATAAGTTGAAGATGAGTCCATATAATGGCTCATTGTATCTAAGTAATGACTCTATTTATCCCCTATTAATCCCCTTATTAATGGATTTGAATATGAATTTTGTATATTTTTTCTAATCTAAATTAGAGAATGAAGAAGTTTACCTTTGTTAGTATGTGTGATTCAATATCACTTTTTTTAACACTATGTTCTAACCTTTTTTTTGGAAAACCCATCAATTTTGTATGTATAGGTTGAATATACATACTATCATTTTAGTAGACAAGCAAACCATTTTGGAACATTATGAATCAACTCAGATCAGCTCTAGAGTCTATTAGTCTAGATTTGGAATCTACCAGTCTAGCTTCAAAGTCTACTAATCTAGCATTAGAGTCCTCTAGCCTAGCTCTAAAATCCATCAGTCTGGCTCTGAAGTGTGTTAGTTTAGATCTAAAGTGTGTCAGTCCAACTCTAAAGTCACTTAGACTAGACATAAAGCTCATGAAAGGACATTTTGACATTGGTTAATGGACATATCATACATGATTAATTAGGAACTTTCTAAGCCATTTTGATGACATTTACCAAATATAGTTTTCTTGTTATATACATTATATTTATACTAAGTTTTTGTAAATACATCACTATGAATATTGTGTAAATTGGTTACTAGATCATACATGATTAAAACTAAAGACATTGTAAATATAAAAATATAAAAGAGATCTACATGCAAACCTATGCACCTCTTCTACTATTTCATCTATAAATGTGGAAGGAGTTTGTAACTTATTTTTTATTTTGTAAATAAATTATATGTAGTTATAAATATTATTATAATATAGCTATTCTAGTCATCCGTTGTAACCTTGTTGGGAAATATAACCAATGTTTCTTGGTTGATTAGAAAGTTAAACATTCGGTAAGTAATATAGAGATAAACATTGAGATAAAGGAGGGATATTGAAATATTTTCCAAATTGTAAGCATTTTCTTGAGTTGATGAATATTTGATGTTCTTGAAAGACTAAGTGTGATCTGAATTCTATTTCAAATAAGAGAAAGGGCCCACTACACTTAAGAACTAGAATTATTTTATGGTATTTTATATTTTAGTATTATTATTTAATCTTTTATATCTTTATGATCAGAAGTATGATCAGATACAATGTGCAGGTCTTTGTCTCTCTTTATGTGTTTCTATTTTAATATGTTTTTAGTCTTTTAAATTCTAACATTTTTTTCTAATCATTTACTTACAAAAAATTATTTCAATTCAATAAATAGATTAATGTGTGTTTTCCCTTTTATTGGCAAGTGTATTTATTTCTAAATAGTTTCCTTAATAAGAAAAGTGTTTTTTTTAAAGCAGATGTGTTTACTTATTTAGTTAGAATTTCATTTTTTTATCAGAGTGTGTTCATTCCAATTAATTATATATTTTTTAATTAAATAAATTATATTAGATCTTTATGATAAATGATCCACAACTCCCCCCAAAAATATAATTATTAGTTATTATCTTTGACACCTTACTGCTTATTTCCATTAGACACTGACCCTGGTTTGACATGACATCAACCAAGATGAGTTTATTTAAATGATGAGATTGATGACACTAATCAATGAATATGGTTTTTTTATGTTACTTTTAGCCGATAAGGGACACAATCTCAAGAAAAAATGGCATAAAGGGGCAGTTAGGTGTTTGTGGGTCACTAATGTGACTTATGTTACCCCATGCACACCACTTTGGAATGAATTAAAATATAATTAGGTTGAAAACCCATAAATGTGTCCCAAGATTCTCCATTTACCTTGGTTTTAAATTAGTATGGTGTTGTTATGTCTCTTTTGCCCTATAAAGGACCTCTTCATAAGTAAAATCAACATAAAAGGGTGGTTGGGTGTGTGTTGGTTTTTAAAATGAAATTTTAAGATACCTATATCTCTTAAAGATGTTATAAAACACTCTTATATATGTTATAAAATAATTTTTAAGGCCCTAAAGCCTAAAAAATGACTAAATGTTTTTCCAAAATGGACATCAACTACAAAAGTTGTCCTATAATCCTTAAAAATGAATAATTATTGATCATATAAGATTTTGAAAAACTATATTGTAAATCATAACTCATGGAGATTTGATATTGATTTTAGAATATGTAGAGTGACCCTAATTTCCTATATTTACTAAAATAAATATAAATTATAAGGAATATAAATGTAAAAATGTAAATGTCAACTTTTAAGGAGTATTAATATAATAATGTTTATTTCAACTTAAACATTACATACTAGTAGAGATGTGTATGTGTTATAGATCATACACACTTTAGGTTAGGTTATATCTAAGCATAAATAAAAAATGTATGCATGTTTTCCTTCAATTCTTTTTATGAAAAAGTCCACTTTTTGGTCCCTAACTTTCTACACTTACCCAAGTCTTAATTTTTCAAGTTTGAATCTTTTTATTTTCTTGAATATTTTGAAAATTTAGTATTTTTTAATTTGATTTATTTTCATGCCAACTAATTATGCCATCAATGGTATGTTCACATGTAGATATTGGATCTATCATGAAGAATGTCACTTGTCATGGGCAAGCACTAACATATGCATCTATATAAGAATCTAAGAAGAGTTCATTTTTATAACATATAAATCATTATCATCATATCCAGCATGATCTTGTTTAGATATATAAACCATAATGACCTATTATTTTTTATATATTGGAGGAGTATATGATGGTGTTCATTTTTGAACATGTGGATCATCTTATAGAACTAACTTAGGATGTGATGTTGAAGCATTGATATTCAAAGAATATCAATTAATCATCTATAAACATCCTTTGCATAATAAACCTTTATTTTTTTATAATAAGTTATGGGTTATCTTTTGAGAAACATTATATGGTTGAATAATATACTCATATGAGATTCCTAAAACTATAACCACTTGGTTGATATATATATATATATATATATATATATATATATATATATATATATATATATATATATATATATATATATATATATATATACACATACACACACACACACACACACACACACACACACACACACACACACACACATATATACATATATATATATACATATACATATATATATGTATATGTATATACATATATACATATATATGTATATATATATATGTATATATATATATATATGTATATATATATATGTATATATATATATATGTATGTGTATATATATATATATATATATATATATATATATATATATATATATATATATATATATATATATATATATAATATACACATTGATGTAAATAATATGGTTATGCTTGTTGATCAAGTAATCATGGAATGAAAATGAAAAATAATATTATGCAAAAAAAAATTATATTTGATTTCCTAAAAATTAAGAAAGATTAAAAAATATATAGCCACAAATGTGACCATTCACTTCACCTTCTAAGGTGTCTATTTATCTACTACTATGAGACAAAATTTATCCTACACCTATGTACCTATGATTAGTAATATTATGTATAATAATACTAAATACCCCATTAATACATAGGGATTATTATGAGACAAATCATGCTTCTGAACTTTTCATATTATTCTATTTTAAAGTGTTTTTATCAAGGTGTCTATTTTTTAATTTGTAGTAGGAAAATATAGTAATTTTACACTACCATATGTCATATAATGTCATATCAAATGTAATTTTGTGTTTATGTTCTTGGTTTAGTCATGAAATAATGAATTATGTAAAATTTGGATTTTAAATATGTTGTCAACTTATTGGCAAAATATTTTGTATGGGGTAAAAAATATGGATTTTTGTCAAAAATGCAAGGGACAAGAAGTCCCTCCTCTATTAGCAAGTGAAGCTCCTTTTATTTAAAACCAAAAATTATAGGAAATAAAATATTTAAAACTATATACATTCAAAATCATTCTTTGGGGGGTTATGGTCTAAAAATAACAGATATGAATGGAGGTTGAGAGAGAGGCAAAGAAAGAAAAAAGAGAAAATTAGAGAAGAAAAAATAGAGAAAGAAAACATATTTGATTAAATAATATCATATTTTAATCACTCTTGCATGTAATATGTAATAAAATGTGTGAACATTTCAATTTTAAACCTTTTAATATGATGGAATAATAAAATTATGAATGAATGTTGAACACAATAACAATTATCATTCACCATAAAAACTAAAGGTGAAAAGTTGTATCAAGCTTTATTTTATTAATCTCTATAAAAGAACACAATTTTTTATTCTTTCTTTCTTTACCACAAATTTTTTTTTTTTTTTTCAAAAAAATATGAATAACAATGGGATTATTTTGTATTTATAGCTTATATATTGAATAACTACCTCTAACTACATGTAACCAATTATTTGTAAAAGGGTTTCTATTTCGCCACTCACATTTTCAAGTGTTTCCATAAAGAGAAAATACAATTATTTCAAATCACAATAGTTTAAAAAAATACAATAGACAAATAGAAAAAGTGAGTGATTTAACCTTTTAAGGTTTTTACTATGTAAATCGTACCTTATATTAAAGGGTTGGGTTTATTATTAATCTAGAATAAAATTGAGATTTATTGATTCTATGTAACTTTCCAAAAATAGTAAACACAAGTAAAAAGTGGACTTATCTTAATATGCACATAGTTTTTCATAGATCTAAATACTGGGATGATTGAGCAAATAAAGAGGAATCTATCATCTATTGAATATTTTTCAAGATATAACTCTAGACAATAACACCCCCTTAGGATAGTAATGTCATGTGGTGCTAATGTCCAAACCTAGCACTAGTGTCCCTCTTGTAGTGATTGTCCACAACTTTCAAAGAAGTTACAAGATTTATTGAGGGTCATGTAGGTGATTTCCTATCATGTAGGGGATCACCTGTGTCACTATTATAGCTTATTATTCTTTAAAACCCTAATAAATACCTATATACATGACATAATGAAATAATAAAATTCAAAATGAAAGGAAAAATTGAGTTTTGGGATGTTACAATCACATGAAGCATAACCCCTATTATCTCGATTGTTACCTACATTAACCCCAATGTTATGGGTCTCAGATTACATGTATTTCTCCCTTAGGAAATGTGCACCATCAACTTGTATGATATGCTAGGATGAATTTTGCCTAGGCTCTTCTTTGATCAAGCATGCAAATGTATAAGTGTGAATGTTGAGTAGTATGTAGAGTATTTGGGTTTTATTATTGATTGATTTTATGTAATAAGTGCCAAAATAATAAGTGATAGATGTAAAATGCCTTGTGAGGATCTTTATATAGGAGGATATTTATTTGAAATATAATACATTGTTCATTGACTGACAAGTGATGAAAAAGATATAAAAACATAAGATAAGGATCATGAAGGGGTCAAGACTCAAACACAAGTGAAAGGGCCCATCAAACACTGAAGGCAAAAGTGCAAAATAACATTATGTGGTGTTATTATTCTGAAAATGGTGCTAATGTCTAAAGGCTCAAAACATTGCAAAAATCAAGGATGATAGGATAAGGGCTCCTAGGACTGGGAAAAGGTGATAAGTGACTATTAGGGATGTCAAAATAGTGAAAAAAGGGAAAAAAAATATCAAACGACTCAAGTTTACCATGTGAATAAGGACTATAGCCATCACTAAGACCCTTTGTGTGAAAGAGAAATAAAAGACATAGTACTTGTGGTTGCTGGACCAAATTAGGGTGTTTACATTTTCCCCCCTTTTATTATAGTAATGTAATGAATAGAAGTACTAGAGTAAAATAAAATATAAATGTGAACATGTACTTACCTATGTGAATGTAATATGGATATGGGCCACTACTTATCTAGAGAATTGGATGAGAATTGGAGTGTAATATGTGAAAGGAAGCATATGTTGAAAATTACTCCTATATTGAAACTTAGTATGTAAGATAAATATGTGGAAAAATAAGACTTGATTAACCCCACTCTAAATCTATGCACTGTAAACTAAATGCATGTAGAATTAAGGCTCACTTTCCCCCCACTGTGAATCTAAGTAATGTAAACAAAAGGTTTGGAGAAATAAGGCTCACTTTCCCCCACTCTAAATCTAAGTAATATAAACTAAGTTTGGTATATTGATATAGATCAACCACTCCAAATAACCCTTTTATCCAAATTGGTGAAAACTTGGTGACAATATTGGTGATGATACTGATAAATTTTAAAATGGGTACTAATAATATGTGTTCTACATTATTCCCCCTAATCTTGATATCTAAGTGATGTAGTTGTGTATCTAAACATCTAAATGAGCTGGTATATCCATCTTAAAGTTGTATATCTATAAATGTGTAACTTTGAATACTTGTGTAAACCTTTGTAGACCTGTATATTTGTAAAGTCTAAATAATCTATGTAATTGAATGTCTATGTAAACCTATGTATACTTGTATGTCAATATCTATGAATAATTTATGCAACTAAATACCTTGTAAACCTGTGTAGACCTATATGTTTGTATAATTTTAATAAGTTGTATAACTAAATGCCTTTTTAAACCTATGTAGACTTATATGTCTATATCTTTGAATAAATAGTGCAATTTAATGCCTATGTAAACTTGTGTATACCTATATGTCTATATAATCTATGAAAGTTATGCAAATAAATGCTTATGTAAGAATGACTTTGTAAACTTGTATATACTTGTATGTGTATTAATCTAAATAAGTTATGTAATTGAATGCCTATATGTATAAAAATATGAATGTAACTCGGTGTGTCTAAAGCAATCTATGTATATCCCTCCTTTTTAGTGAGAGAGTCAAGACTATGATGAGGATATGTGACCAAAAGTGGTAAGGATTGATTGTACCAATGTTTAATTGTAAATTTTGATGTCGTAAGAGGTTTGAATAATGGATTGATCATGTCAGATTTTGATAATTTAGTGTGTAGTTGGATAGGTATTTGGTCTATTATATGGTTAATAAAATATAATTGTTTTTGTCATTTTTTAGGTTTGAATGTGATGACATGATTAGTTTTACTAATATGGGATAGAATATTGGTATCAAGTCCCATGTGCAAGAAATGGTTCATGAATAAGAGATATGGTTCTCAAGATCTAGCAATAACAAGGTATTTATATTAATTAGTGAAATTGGCATGCAGGGGTAACCTTAATAGGGTGGCATTGAGTAAGTGATGAATTAAATAGGTCATTTTGAATCATTGTCAATTCATTTGCATCATTTGAGTGGGAAAAAGTTTGAGTTTGATAGAGAGAAAAATGTTGAGGAGATGAGATGTTATGTTCTCATGATATGAGGAGGTCGAGGCATTTATTCAAGTTAGGGAAGAGGTTCACCTAGTAAAGGACCCTAACATTTTATACTTTTTATCATTTTAATTTTGGCCTAATTTGTAAAAAGTGGTGTTATTATCCCACATTGGGTACTAATATCCAATTTTTGGTGCTAATGACCATAGTGTGGCACTACTATCTAGTGTCACCATCCTCTAGTTAGCGATATTATCTAGTAGGCCCTAAATATGGTGCTCAATATTGTTGACTAGTTTTTGAATTTTTTTGTTGTTTTTTGGTATTAGTTTTTATTTCATTGATGTTAGATTTAATTGAAATTTTTATAGGTTGATACCCATATGATGGAATTCAGTATTGGCTAGATGATGAAGACTATCTTGGGTTTGTCCTTGTCTAATATGGAGATAGATGTGCTTGATAGAGTAAGGTTGTGACTTTTGGCTTTACTAGAAATTATGCTCTGGGATAAGCATATGATCACTACACTATGTGAGAGGTGGAATGTAGATATGTGTACATTCTAGATATTGATAAACATCATGGAATTAAACATCATGGTAGAGTATATTCTTGGGGTCAGACCATGCTAGATCATTTATATAGGTACCTATATCACTTTACTCAGGAGACGAGTGGTGGAGGTATCAATGCATCGACACTATTACATTATTGCGTATATGAGCAAATAATTATGAGTAGGCTAGTCATACATCCATAAGATGGATGGTCACACCTATAGGTATTTGAATCTAGATAGATTAGTATAGAACATGCCTTGAGGAGTAATACCTAATTTTAGTAATTAATAGATAATCTAAGAGCATAAGAATTTATCTAGAGACCTTACAGGGGTTATCATGGATGGCCTAAGGATATCATGCAGTTGAGGTAGATTCAAGTGAGTTATTAGATACATGATAAGTGGGATAATGTATACAAGAAATTATAGATGAGAGGGTAACCTAAAAATTTAGTGTTTTACAAGATGTGCCCCTTCCATCAATAGTGTGGTTGATGAGTTCTCAATATCCTATGAGGTCAAAGAGTAGGCCTAGGCCATTGATTGTTGAGCTAGATCCTATTATAGTGATAGAATGAGATATAGAAATTGACATACCAAATGTGGATGATTATAGAGTGATTGAGGCCTATTCAACCTGGTGGATTAAGCACAGGTGATCTCTTCTATTCTTGAGAGATGGGATGGTCATAAAAGAGGTACTAGATATAAAGCTCTTAAGGGCTATGGATGGTAAGTTAAATAGTTTATTTGTATGTTATATGTAAAAATGATCATGTGTTTTGATATAATAGGATTATTATTAATTATATGGAAATTTTTAGGTACAAGAGAGGATGATTATTGAGAGGTCACCATCGAGTTAGTGCTTCATGAGTTGACATGACATATTCTAGATGATGTAATAGATGATGGATTGGTAGAGAAAGCCACTAATGTAGCTAGAGTGCATGCTTATTTGTTTTATCATGTGGTGATAGTGACTATAGAATACTAGTGAGTACTAGCAGATAGAGATGATTTATGAATAGATTTATAGAGATAGACCATGCCCTCTCTTGATGCTCTAGGTGGGGTGAGTCGTTGTATAGTATATGGCTATATATGATTTAATCAAGAGTATGTTGAGTGTAGGGTTGAGTTAGATATGTACCAAAAGAGAGATTATGTGTATCTATACACACACACACACACACACACACACACACACACACACACACACACACACACACACACACACACACACACATATAGAGAGAGATGGTTGTTATATAATTTGGCATATGGATTTTGTTATATTGTATAATTTTTTATTTTTTTAAGTTTGGTTAATTATTTGAATTTTTTAATTTTGTTTCCATTGGAGTAATGTTAATTTATTTGGATATGTGTTATGAATGTTTTAGGCATATGTGTAGGAGATTTAAGCTTTTATATTGGTATATGGAGTTTGTTTATTAATTTTTTATATCTCATAATATGTCTACATGTATACCATATGATGAAGAGATGTCCTTTATAAACTTATAGGGCATGGAGAACTAACAACCATACTACTCATACTATGTTGGTGTTGACGTAGACTATGAAACTAGAGGTGCCTATGATGTATTGCTAGTGGACAACTGTGTAGAATTTGATACATTAATCTTGATTGGTCATCACTCTGAGTTATCTAATTTATTGAAAATATTTTAATTAGTGTTCAAACTGAATTTGGGTACTAATATCTATATTGATTACCATAAATATTTATCAATTTTTAAACTAAAATTGTGTCCTTGGATTGATAATTAATCCCAAATATTTTTATTGGTGTGCACACTAGAGGTACATTCTTAGCTTTGTAATTGTTTCCAAATATTTTTATTTGTGTTTGTATCAAAACTATGGCTTTAGGTCTATAATTATTCCAAAATATCTTAATCAACATACGCACTGGAGGTGTGTTTTGAACTCTATGAACTAGTTACCATTGTTGTTGAGGCTATGATGTAGGAGACTGGTAATGAATAGCTATCCTAGAAGTCATAAGACTCATATGATGAGTAACTAATGGTTCCTTAAAAGGAACATCCTAGGATAACTCTATCATAAAATAATGTGATCTAGGAGAGTGTAGTAAATGAGGTCTTGATGTCCCCTATGTAAACTATATGATGCTTTCAATGACATACTATTATATAAAAGCTCTGAGTATATAATTTTGATCATTTGAATGTCCATTGATCTGATGAAAATGAAAATAATTCTTATGTGGTACCTGATGTAGACAGTGTGGTGGATGATGATTATTTGAAGGAAGTGTGATCATACCCTTGTCTAGTAGTGTAATCAAAATGTCATGAGGCCCAACCTTATTTTAAAATTTTGTATAACCCCTATACATATATCTTGTGTGCTACTCATTGTAGATTTTGTTGTATAGAGTGGCTCTTTGCCTATACTAAGTATTTTTATTGGTTGTCTATGTTCCACCAGTTTTTGAATTGGAAGTGGAGTAGGCTCTTGTACCAAATTTTATTACTAAGGTTCTAAAATATCTATATCCAAATCTACCTCTAGCTATGTAATGACTAATCCCAACTATGCATCTAATGATATAACTATGTTTCATAGAAGTATGAATGATTTAGAAATTTGACATAGCAATTTATCATTGAGATGAGAGATTAAACCTCTAGCAAAGATGTATTTCACTTCTAAATCCATTGTTTGATAAATTAATGGATGCAAACAATCCTTCAAACATAGAATATACTCTGAGGTAGGATCTATCTTTCCCTAGTGTAGTGAAAGTAACCTCTCATGTGTGACTAGAGGTCCTTTATTATATATAATGCCTGAGGTAGACTACCTATAACACATGATATGTATGTAAAGATACACTAGGGAGTGTATGGTAGAACCAATATATTGCTTTTTCCTTTAGTGACTTTAGAAACACTTGTAGTAGAATTAACTTGTTTGTAACAAGAGACATGGATTTCTCATTAAATTTAAGATGTAAATATGGATATCCTTATCCATCAAAGATAAGTAACATTACTATATAAAATTTATGTGGAAACCTCATAGTTGAAATTATACATGGAATAGGATTAATATGGATAACATTAGCATCAACCTGATATTTGTATGCTTTATTCTCTAAGGTGAGATGATGTACTTATATTTTAAAGTACTTATAACATGTGTTAACTAAATTAACAATTGTGAAGGTATATTATCATTATTAAGGGGTTCATTTAATGCCTAAATTTTATTGTTTATTTAAGCCATTGGTATATTAGACTAGAAATCTTGTGTAGGTAGGGTTGGTATAATCTCAAAAACCTTTGGAGGTGTGATAGCTTGGACCTAGTTAGAGGGAAATATGCTATCACACTCTTTTGGGTTTGTTTGAGAATTAGGTTCTAATATAGTAAGGGGGTTTAGGGGGATTCATTGGTATATTTTATATTTTTAGTTTAAATAGAGCATACTTTATTTTCTAGTGACTAAAAATTATACACATAAGAATAAGTGTGTATGTGTGTGTGTTAACATGTGATCTAATATCTGGTTGAAAAACATAAATATGTGAAGTTAGATAAGAAGTAGAAGTTATAGATTATATGTCATCTTCATCATAATCACAATAATCATCATTATTCCATTGTTCCTCAAAATCAAATTTTAATTCATTCGAAGAGGAAAGAGTAGAATAAGTATAATTCACATGATCAATAAGAGGAGGAAAAGGATAATATTTTAAATTTTCACTATTATGAAATGTATCATCTTGTGTAAGTGCAATGTAAAGTATTTGTGCACTTGTCATTTTTGAAATGCAAGCATGATTATCACTTTCTATTTGAGAATCAAGGGAAAAAGGAGTAACAACCAAGTTTTCTTTTTTTACATTATGACATATAGGAGAAGAGTTAGAAGCATGTACATTATCTATTTGTGTCAAATTATCATTGAATTGAGATTAAAATGTGAATGGAGGTGTTAAAGGAATTTCATATACCTTAGTTTTTGCATTTTTAACAAGTGTGACATCCTTTATATTTGATTTTTGAAATGTAATTGAGAAGGGTAAATAAGATTCATTGTTTTTATCTACTTTCCTTAAAGCATGTAAAAGTGATTTATGTGTAGTGCATTTATATTAATTTATTTTGACCAATGAAGTAGAAAAATTAGTTGAAAAACTAGGATCAATTTTTAATAAAGCACTACCAACAAGAGGTTCCTTTGGCATTGCATTTTTAATTTGAGTGTTAGGAATAAGAGAAGAATAAGAGGAAAGATAAGATGATTTATTTAATGTATCCTCATGTTCATTTGTATTATCATATGTATAATAATCCTCATATCCATCATTGTAACAATAGTCATCATCATCATTATAAATGAAATAATTATCATGTTATAATGTATAATCTTGAAAATTAATCCATTCATTATTATAATCATGAGAAAAATTCAATATTGAATCAAGCAGATGAAGGGTGCAGTTGTCATTTTAAACTTGTCAAAGAATATAGTGTAAACAATGAATAATAAACACAAGAGGTATAATATAATATAACATAAGTATGTGTGCAATGTGTCAATTTATTGAATAAAGTTTTTAACAAAAAATAGGGTTATTTTTGGAATCCTAGTTGCTAATGGTTATGTGTATAGGTAACTTGTATGTGGATCTAGGGTTTGAAGTTAGGGTTGTGTTTCAAATATTTAAAATTAATTAAATAAATAAATCCCTAGGATTGAATTAATTAAATTAGTTGGGTTAATCCAAAAAATCATAAAATTATATTTTTTAAATCGTAATTTAATGTGAAATTTTTAGAAGGTAAAACCTAAGGAAAATTAGGGGTTTTACGCAATATTTGACGTAAGACAGGTTTACCAAATGATTTAACCTTTTAAGGTTTTTACTATGCAAATACTAGCTTAGATTAAAGGGCTAGGTCTATTGTTAATCTAGAATAAAATTGAGATTTATTAATTCTATGTAACTTTCCAAAAATAATAAATACAAGGAAAACATGGACTTATCTAGATATACATAGAGTTTATCATAGATATAAATACTAGAGATGATTGATTAGATAGACAGGAATATTTCATATGTTGACTATTTTTCAAGATCTGACTCTAGACACAAGATCCCCCTTAGGATAATAGTGTCATGTGGCACCATTGTCCAAAACTATCACTAGTGTCCCTCATATAGTGACTATTTTCAACTTTCAGAGAAGATGTGAGAGTTTTTGAAGGTCTTATAGGTGATTTACTATTTCATGGAGGATTGCCTATGTTACTGTTATGGATGATTATTCTCCAAAACCATAATGAATACTTTCACATGTGAAAGAATGCAATAATCAAATACAAAAGGAAAGGAAAAACTATGTTGTGGGATGTTACAATCCCACATAGTAGAATATTTATTGTCTTAACCACTACCTATATTAACCCTAATGTTATGGGTCTTGGATCACATGTATTTATACCTTAGGTAATGTGCACCATCAACTTGCATGCTATGTTAGGATGAATTTTTCCTAGGCCCTTATTTGATTAAGCATACAAATGTCTAAGTGTGAATTTTGACTAGTATGCAAATTATTTGAATTGTAATATTGATTGATATTATGTAATAAGTGCCAAAATAGTAAGTTCTAGATGTAAAATACCTTTTTAGGCTATTTATATAGGTGGATGTTTGTTTGGCATATAATATCTTGTTTATTGGACAACAAGTCATGAAAAGATATAAAAAAACATAAGAGAAGGATCTCGAAGGGGTCAGGACTCAAGTATGGGTGAAAGAAACCATCAGACACTGAAGGAAAAAATGGATAGTAGATCCATGTAGTGTTATTATCTTGAAAATTTTGTGTTAATGTTTAAAGTCCCATAATAGATTAAAAAAATCAAGGATGATAGATTAAGGGCCCTTGGGACTAGGAAAAGGTGACCAATGACTATTGGGGGTGTCAAAATAATGATAAAAAGGCATAAGAAAGATCAAAAGACTTAAGGTGATAATGAAAACAAGGAATATAACCATCACTAAAACCCTTTGTGTGAAAGAGTAACAAAAGACATAGTACTTATGGTTTTTTTACCAAATTACGGTGTTTATAATGAGAGATAAAACCAAAAATATACAAGAGAGATAGAAGATTTATTTAGTTGAGTTGATGGTTGTGTAGTTTTTTATTTTATCTATGATGACTTTAGTCTAAATTATCATAAATTATAAACAAATGTACCTATCCCTTTCTATTTTTCAATTCTAATGTTTAATAACCTTGTTAGTTAAGTGATCATTTATTCATTCACGTATGATTTCTTATTGAAAACGTTTTGGACACTTATATTATGTTGAGTGGGAGAATTTTGAATGTATCTCATTTTATTCATAGTGTCTAAATTGAAATTATCTACACCAAATAGTTCTTAATTAAACATTTGTTGGAACTAAACTTTGACTTATATAGATTTAAATGGCTCAATTTCTCTATATATTATTAATTAACATTGGATGGATTATATATCAACATGAATATACATTATGAGATCATCAAAAATTTTAATATATTTTTGAAAATATTTTTAGACTAATTATAGAACGTTAACCTTCAAATAAACAATCTATAACCATAAAAATGATGGATTATATTATGCTTTTCTTAAATTTTTCTCATAAATGAAGATGTTTCCATAAGAATGAGCCATATTGTCCAAATCCATGACTACATTCTTCAAAAATCCATTCTATTTTGATATTATTTTCGTTTCCTTTGTGATATTTCCTTAATATTCTCTTATAAATCTATATTCTCTTCTTACCTTATCAATGAATTTGTGTTTGTCAATAACAAGTTGTTTAATCCAATTTTTATACCTAATTTCCCATGATTTTTTCTTGATTATTGTATTTAATATATTTTGAAACTAGAATCCTATAAATATATTCAAAAGGAATAGAAACAAGGATATAATCCAAATAACATTATCCTACCTCAATAATATATTTATAAATGCTTAAATTTCACACACATGATCTTCATGTTTTCTTAATTTTATTTCCCTAATTTTGTTATTTTATCTAGTTTCATTCTCTCCTTTTTGAATTGACTCTCCAATGTGTATTATGTTTAAATTATATATTTATTATGTTATATCTTATTAATAATTATCATTTATAAGTTTGGAAAGTTTGATAAATTGAACACTAGAAGGTTCTAATATCAATCTTAAAGTAGTTTTAGATTTTTTGGGTGGTGTGTTTTGAATAATATTATCCATAACATCAAATTAAAAATCAATAGTATTTTCTATATTATTATTCCATTTATATATCATTTTATGTACCTAAATAAACAATTTGTGTGTTTTTGAACATTTGGTGAGCTAGAGAGAGAGAGAGAGAGAGAGAGAGAGGGGGGGGGGGAGGGAGGGAGGGAGAGGGAGGGAGAGGGAGGGAGGGAGAGAGAGAGAGAGAGAGAGAGAGAGAGAGAGAGAGAGAGAGAGAGAGAGAGAGAGAGAGAGAGAGAGAGAGAGAGAGAGAGAGAGATAAACATGTTAGATTTGTATTAATATCAACAACTCTTATGTATATATCTAATATAAATTGAACACTAGAAGGTTCTAATATCAATCTTAAAGTAGTTTTAGATTTTTTGGGTGGTGTGTTTTGAATAATATTATCCATAACATCAAATTCAAAATCAATAGTGTTTTCTATATTATTCTTCCATTTATATATCATTTTATGTACCTAAATAAACAATTTGTGTGTTTTTGAACATTTGGTGAGCTAGAGAGAGAGAGAGGGAGAGAGAGAGGGGGTGGAGGGAGGGAGAGGGAGGGAGAGGGAGGGAGGGAGTGAGGGAGGGGGGAGAGAGAGAGAGAGAGAGAGAGAGAGAGAGAGAGAGAGAGAGAGAGAGAGAGAGAGAGAGAGAGAGAGAGAGAGAGAGAGAGAGAGAGAGAGAGATTGTTAGGACACTTATTCAATCTTGTAAAACAATAATTTTATTCATTGTTGGTGAAGGAGGAGTGGGTGGAGGGACTTGAGATGGAATGGAGGAGGTTGTAGTGGTGAAACAATGATATAATATGTATTTTTATTAGTGAAATATAAGACACTAGAGGTGATTATGATAAACCAAAGTTTGAATAAATAAAGTGTTTTTTTCATGGTGTCAATCAACAAATAATAATATCACTCTTTCAAATAAGAGGCTTCACCTGAAGAAATTGAAAAAAAGGAATTGAAAGTTTCTTTACGACTAACTATGGAGGCCAATTCATAGGTTCATTTACACAAGTTTTATATTCTAATTTATTATTTATTAAGATCTTATACATCATTTGGAACACGTTAACATTTTCTCAATTTAGTAAAAATTGCATATACCTTAGTGTTGGATGTTTGAGTAACATGTAATTTTTTTTCTTGATTATCTTTGGAAGATTCAAAATATTTTGAGCTTCCAAATACTATATATTCAATAAATTTATTTTTGAACCAATATTTTCAACATTTCAAAAAAAAATTATGTTATTTAAAATTTGAAGATTATTTAATTGATCAGTAAAATATTTGAAAGGGTAAAACATGTAATTTTTAAAATGAGGATTAATCAGATATACATAATAAACTATTCTATGAGTGACCCATTAAATTTTGAATGCCTTAATTCTATCTAGGGTATTTATTTAAATATATATTTTCCTAACTTCAAATGCATATGATCAATATTACCAACAATCCTCAAGTTCTGATGTATGCAAATAACTAGGACTAAGCTTGAGATTATTCTTAATAATAAAAACTATATCAAAATTGACTCTTTTAGTATGAAATTACATGTGTAATTCAACCATGTATTTTTCAATGTTGGATTCATCTTGCGCTATCTCACACATGTAATTACTCCAACCAATAGGAATTCAAATTCCTTCCACATGTTGTTAATATCAATTTTTGTGAACTTCACTTATTTTAATGTAAATTTAAATAAGAATGATATTATCACCTAAATACCCTGGAATTTTATACATAGTACCTATGAATCCTCCAACAGTCATATATATATATATATGGGAATTGTATGAACTAGGTTTCATATTTATTGACCTGTGAAGTAACTTTATTCTAAATCCATGTTTCTATGTTTCCTTCAAGAGTCCCTACCAATAACATATAACAAACATAATTCACTCATTTAAATTTTTTCTTGCCTTATTTTAGTGAGTTGTGGAAACTTATCATAAATAAGTCTCTATGTAAAGTCTTTTTCTTGCACATTTAGTCATGTCCATGGTATCAAATCAATAATATAGTATACCAAATGTGAAGTCATGTATAAATATTGAATAGATTCAAGTTTTTCCAATTGGTCGTGAATATTTTAGCCGATCACCTCTCCCCTAATCAATGAATTATTTTATTGTAAAAATAATCCTTATGTAGAGGCACATACATTTAGATTAAAAAATGAATGTTAAAATTACCCTTAAATCTATTAAATAGAGTTATGATGTCACATAATTCTTCTTAAAATTATCCCCTTTTCAACACTTTAGTAAGTTTTGAGGGTCCTTTTATTTTATTTTTGAGTCAAACTTTGTTGATTATGTTCAATAACTTTTCATTATTCATATTCTAATATTTCAATACAATATCCTTATTTATATCTACAATGACATCATGAGTTGGAATACTAATCATTACATTGATCAAGGACCATAAAGCTTCAACATCAATACATCATTGGTAGATTTGATATCCCTATTTTATTGGTCATATTATTTTTCACAAGCCATGACTAGTTATGCACACTAAACATATGTCGTAAAAATATAAATGCATGCAAGTCTACTATAAAAAAATGCCTTGGCTTAATACAGTTATTTTCCCATATTCCATCCTTTCCCAAAATTCCTCAATGTTTATATGACATATTTAGCTATTTATGATCTCTAAAATATTTTTTTCAATGGTGGAACCAAGGTTTCAACCCATGTTATTGAATTTCATTTTTTTTAGAAGATGATATGCATAATTTAGTTTTGGCTAGTAGTCTCAAGTTTATGATGGGAAGATCAAGAGGAAATAAAATCTTATGTGAGTGTTAGGATTGGGCTACAATGGTCATAAAAATAATAAAAAATTGTCATTGTGACTTCTTCTTGAATATGCTTGAGTAAACCAACACTTCAATTACTTATGGCTCTTTTAAAATATGTAATATAATAATTCAACACAATAAAAAGTTAGGTTTTGGGGTAAAAGCTTATAGAATAATAAGAGGATGAAAATGCATATGTTGACAAGAAAGAATGGAGAAAAAAAATGGAAAATGAGGAAAACATAAGAGAAAAAAGTGAAATAATTCAAACAATAAATTATATGAAAATTTAAAGAAAATGCATGAAACAAAATGGAGAACATGAAGGAAGAGTCACTAACCTCACAAAGGGTGAAATTACTAAATCCTAAACACAATTGGATAAGATGGAATTCATAGATTTCATCATGTAAAATAGTGTAAAATATTATAATTTTTATGATAAAATGGGACCTTTGAAATTTATTTATATTGACTCGATTTTTTTATTTTTTTTTTCAAAAATTCACCTCTATTTCAAACTAAGACATTGAAATATTGGATGAACTATTCAAAAAAATATTTTTATTTATTTCATCACAATGTTGTTTTGAGTTATATAATCTTTAGGTAGTTCAAGGTTTTTTAGTGCCAAATGAACCTATGGTAATTATTTTATTTTCCTGTAATTTTGAAACTACCAAAAAGCTTGTATATATTATAGGCTCACTAGTGTTTTGAGTGTTTTGGGTATTTGGGGTATCTTCAGAACTCATCGTACAACATGTTGTTCTTCACAAGTACAAAATCTCTAAAAAAATGATTTTAATATTTAAAAAAAAATTATATTTTTGTTAGTTTTAGGAATCTCAGGTCCTTCAAGTAACAAAATATTTTTTTCATGTTCCTCAATTTTTAAAAATTTCTTAATAGTTATAACTAAAACAAAGACTATAGACTTATAGTTTTAGGTATTTCTTGGTTTTTTGGCACTTAGAGAACAAAAAGAAGTTCCCAAAGTGCTCAAAATTTCCAAATTTCTTGATAATAATAAAAACTTTAAAATTATGCTAATTGTTAATAATGAAAATTAATCATTTCAACATTATCTACACATCGATGTAAAAATTGGTAAGTTTCAGGGAACTCAATTTTTGAAGACAACAACTGGATCCAACTAAGGACTCAATATGTAAGGATAAACAAAGAAATTTAGAATTTATTGTATAAGAGACAAGTGTTTTACCAATTGGGTTACAAATTTAAATAATTATCTCAAATTATTTTGACAAAATGATAAAATAAATATGAATGGAAACATAAGGAAAAATAAGAAACATGAAAAATGAAAGGAAAAGATAGTGGGAAAGGAAACACAACAAAAATCCTAATTAACTTGCATACATGTAGGTGATAACCTACTTTCACTAAAAATAATATTTAAAATATTTCCCATTGTAAGAATGAAATATGAGTACCATTTTGATAAGCCAAGTAGTATGTGTTATCTCTACAAAAGTGAAAAATATTCAAATAACCTATCCATAAAGACTCAAACTTGCCATGACTTCATTTAAGTCTTTTTCATTTCATAGCTAAACAAAGTTAACAAACTAAAAATATGTCTATTTGGATTTTTTGTCAAAGATATTTTTAAATTTATCTTGGTGTTTAAAAATTATGTCAACAATCATTACTCTTTCTTATTCCAACTTATTAGAAAACATGATTCTTTTATCAAGTGAATAGATCTTTTCTTTTTTTTTTAATTTTATAGATCTAATTGTATTGAATAAAATATAATGAAATGGATATTTCAACATCTACTACATACAATAATTAGAAATGTGACATCCTAATATCTCTTTGTGGTGTGATGGGGTCAACCCACAATACATTATAAAAAAAATTATGTTGGTTTTGTTGATTATCATTGACCAAATTTCAAATGATACTGACAATTTTTTTATTACTTAATATTGATTAACCATTCCATTTTACATAATATTCTAAAGAATGAGATATGGATTTCCATATCTATAATAAAATCTAATGATATTTGAAGAGAAAATTATAGAAGCATTGTCTATCACTATCTTATATGGCACACCCTACCCAATTAGAATATATTCCTTAATGAAATTTCATACCACATCTAAATTAATTTGTTTTATAGGTACATATTCTACCCACTTCGTAAATTAGTCAATTATAGTGATAATATTAGTTTGGATAGAATTAGATTGTGGATTGAATGTGTAAATTAAGTTTAGATCCCATTACTATTTTTTTTTTCAATTACAACTACTTTCGATGGAAATACAACTAGTTTTGGTATCCAAATAAATTATTGGTAGGCTTCAAAATTTGAAACCTAATATTAAGCATGTCTTAAAAGTGTAATCCAATAGTAAAGGGCTTTCAAAAGACATTGTGATGTAATAGTGGAAAAAAACTAACCATAACATACTTGAATATGAAATGCTTCCAATAATCTATTTTTTTCCTTATATACACACCTTAAGAATAAATCATCAATCCCTATTTTGAAGAGGGTGTTGTCTCATATCAAATATTTGGTAGCTCTAAGATTAATTATTCTCTTTTTTTCTTAACTAATATGTTTATGGAATTATCCCTAGGTTATTAAGTGTGTTATATTCAAATAACATTAATTAGTGTACCCAGTGAATAAATCAAAATATAACTTTTAGGTAAATCTCCATATGGTTTGTTAAGATCTTAGGTATTGCATTAATTTTTTTACTATGAGTTGACACAAATCACATCCTTGGACAAGTTTCATTAGATTTATTTGAAGGTATTATTCTTAAACTTTTTCTATGCAATTATTTATCTTTGAACGGGACCCTGAAACCCTGAACAAAAGGAGAAAGATAAAACATTAATAAAATTAAACTTTCCAAAGAAAGAATGAAAACCAAGTTTGGTTTTCAAAAGATAAAATTTATGAATAGCCTAAAGTATTTAGGGATCAATTTCCATGTCTTACATTATGTAACGTATTAGGTTTCCTTTTTTTTACTCTCAAAAAAAAAATTATATGGAATTGGCATCTCTTGAATACATTTTACAAATAATCATCATGATATTCTCATTTATTATAAAATACTATCATATCATGAAGATATACCTCTATTATCTCATTATTTAGATCATTAAAATCCATATCCATTTCTCTTTAAAATGTTTCACCTAAATTTATAAGACCAAACAACATCATTTTGTAATAAAATTTACCTGATGGTGTTTTAAAAGCAATTTTTATATCGATCTTCTTTTGAAAAATTAATTTGAAAATAACTTGAGAAACCATCAATCATTGATAACATATCCTAGACTAGGATCAATTGGAAAAATTAATCCATGATGGGTAATGGTTAATTTTCCTTCAAATATGCCTGATTGAAATTCTAAAAAATCAACACAAAACCTCATCTCACCATTTTTCTTGCATACAACTAAAATGTTAAAAACCCATGTGGAATGCTAAGAAAAAAGATGATGCTTAAATTTACCATTATTTATTTATTTATTAAAAAATATTGTCTATTGTTTTTATGTTTTAATGTCTATGTTTTTACTTCAAAGGGGTCATACCTAGACTAACAAAGATGATTTGTTGCATTTATTTGGGTCAAAAGGATTTAAAATCAAGATATTAACATGCAAGCATGTAGATGTAATTTTTGATTAGTGAGACAAACCTTCTATGTTATTCAAGATTAAAAAAACTTGCCAATGTTGATCATTTGGGTTGTTATTTAGAATAATTGTTTATCTTTTTAATATGTTGATTTGAAAGAATCTTTTTTATTTTTTTATTAATAAACCTATCATGTTTATCGAATAATTCTTTAAGTGAAACAAAGGACTTTGGGAATCTCATTCCATTTGATTAAAATTAATAAATCTTGATTATATTCATCATAAATTCATTTTTCAATAGTTTTAGAAGTGAAATCTATATAGATTTAGTCACTACATTCAAAATATAGGTTTCATAATATATCCATATTTTTGAGGAATGCAATGACATTTTTGTCATCATTGAAAACTTTCCAATTTAAAAAATTGTCAAGAATGCTTGGGCATAACACCATCTCAATAATATGCTTGTCTACACCAAACTTAGTATGAAAAACCATTCATGAAGTAGAGACTATTAAAGCATTTACATTATCATTCATATCTCTTAAAGCTATAATTATGTAAAATGCATAATTTTTTCTATGCAATCATAAACACTATTTTATAATGTAGATAAAATGATATTTCTTCACTTGAGATTCATATTTTATTTTATTCATGATCATCTCAACATCATCTTGTGCCTATATATTATTTATTCCCATTTATTTTGCTACGTTGAGGCTTAGAATTAATAATTCATATTCAATTATGTCATTGGTATTTTAAAATTGTAATGTAGAAGGGAAAAATATTGTTCATTAAATTGTGATATGATCACCATGCAACAATATAACCCATAGAAGAGTAAATACCATAAAACTCCAAAGTCCAAAAATAATCTAAATTTACTAATATTAGATCAAAGATATTTTCCTCATCCTCAGACATCATAGTATAGTTTCTCAAGCCCATATCCTTGTACAAGATGTTTGTGAAAGGGTCATCTAATTTTTATACTGGGAGACCATTTTTTTAGTTTAGGTTCAATTATTTATTTTAATACCTTAACTATAATCCCAACATATAATAGTTCCATCTTATTCTCCACACAATGCATTACCTAAATTCCTTCCAAGCAATATGTCATAAATTGAAGGATTATCTACAAAAAGAATGGATATTTTGATTCTTTTGTATGGGAAGGATGTCAAGGATACATGCACATATGTAATTTTTCCTACAAAAGGTATTTGTTTTTTATCCATAGAACAATATACAATAAATATTATATATTTGATGCCTAGTGCATGAAAAAAAAAATCAAGAATCACATTATCTAAAATACTAGTGGAAATAATGAAATTACATAGTTTTCATCTTTTAAGAAAGAGATATATAATCATTCAAGTTTTCCAAATGTTGAGATAGAATTTTCCATTTATTTATGAGAACTTAGATTTATATGTGTTATAAAGATTCACTTTGACATAGGTCCAAAAGTATTGTGATATTTAATTTTGATAAACATAATCAATCTATCTAACTGGTTAAGGTTAGATCTTAGTATTATATTTGTGACATCTCTATTTTGGACTTGTTTACATGATTGATGATGTAAAAACAAGTTAAACATGTAGATCATGTCACTTTTAAATATTATTCATTTCTAAATGTGGCATTTTTCTTTAAAATAATTTTTTTAATATGGGATGATGTACATACCTTTATTTTAGACTCCTTATCTATTACTTGATTTGGTATTGGAGAACCTCAAGAAGGATAACCTCTATAGGAGATGTTTTGAAAATTAATTTGTTCCTATCCTTATCTTTATTAGCATACTTCTTAGCCTCTTAATGTTTCTTGATTGCTTCTTTTTTATTTTATAACCTAACAAATAAAATAAAATATTGGTCATTGATATCACCAATGGAATTTTCATAATCATATGCAGTATATCCATTCTAGAAGCCACCATCAGGTTGTTATGTTTCTTACTTTTGAAAACTAGAACTTCTTGCTTCATTTTCATCTTCCCCATATTCATATACTTTCTCTAATTCAATTACTTCATTTGCATGAGTATTTTTTATTAAGGATAAAGCTAGGTTTTTTTTAACTAGGGACCTAACTCTTTATAAGAAACATGTAGACTAGGCCAACAAATCCCAAATAAACAAGAAGTTATACTAAATATGGTCAAAATAAAATAGCCAACAAAAAAAACCATAAGAACAACCAAAAGCAACTAATAATTACATCCACCCAAGGCCTCTTATAAATACTAAATACTACTTTTAGGTCCATATATATTTGTTTCTATGTATAATTAGTTAAACTTATTTCATTATCACACTCATTACTTTTTAAACTTTTCTAGTCAAGGATTCAACTCCTTTTTGTATAACACTCAAAAAATTTCTTAGAGTTTTAAAAATAGTAATGACATCCTTCATCGATGCCTTATTTACCTCCACTAGTAAAATCACACTCTTCTTTAACTCAACATTATCATGTACCAAGTTCTATCCCTCAATCTCTTCATCTGATTATTTATCTCCTTTTATGCTTCCCTACAATTCAATTGGGATACCATATCATTCAAGTCTTTTATTTGTTCCTTTTAATTGGTGAGTTCTTGCACGAACCATATAATCATCCCCTTATGAATCCATAATTCATCTTCAATATTATTAATTTTACTCTGACCTATAGTAGAATTAACAACTTTTTAAAAAAATTCATTTAGGCCCCTCTTTCCAGTTGTAATGCTTTTCTTCTTGGAAATATCATCATCCACCTCTATAATCTTTTCTTAAAAAAAATTAAGTTTGAGGAGATTCAATGGAAATATTTTGGTTTGGATCTTGTAGTGAGGTTTATTTTTTTGTGACAAAAAATTCCTTATAGGAATGTCTTGGTATAGTGGAGTTATTACTTTATGAGGTATTTTTTTATTTATATCACTAGACATTTTCTAAATTAGTTGATTAGCCAGAATTTAAGTTAAATTTTGACCCTTTAATTTCATGGAATATATATTTAATTTTTATACCATGATCAAATCGTGTTTTATATTAGTGGCTAATATTTGAGCTTGTTCCAAATCAGATAATTGGTTTCTTCTTAATAGAAACCCTACTTTAGATAGTTGAACATTTATGAAGAAACAATTGATTTTTCATTGTAAGTTTAGATGAAATATTTTTCTTTTAAATAATATATTGAACTTTAAAATTAATTATCTCATTGGTTTGTTTAATTTCTTCTTCATCAAAATTATTTACACAAGGAGTGTGTGTGCATCTTTAGCTAGCTTAAACCAATTTTCAAACTTAGTTATCATAATTTCCTAGTTATTGATAGAACGAGGAGTGAGATGATAGAACCACTTTATTTATCAATATTTTAGAGTTTCAAAAAATAGTGTGATTACTACATCCTCATAATAAAATTATAAAATACTTCACACAATAATAAAAGTAGAGAGATGTTAATCTAGATGTTACTTACCATCACCAATGAGCTTACAAAAGTTATTTCTTATTCATTTTGAAAATTTTTGAAATTTTATAATAAGGTATAATGGGCCTATATATAGTCTTTAGGGTACCAAAAAAAAAATTAACAAAGTTTATGAATTGAGGTATTTCGATTCTAGACAGAACTAACACTCTATCAATTATAGTTTCAAATATTGGGTTTTGATTTTATGGACTAGTTGAATTAATTAAAGATTTTATATATACTAAATTTTTATTTTAAATATGTTTTGGGCTTACTTTAATTTCATTTTTTTATTTTATTGAAATATAAGATTAGAATTACATTTTTTTAGTCAACATGGTAAACTTTCTTTATGCCAACATGAGATAGAACATTTTTTATATAGAGTAGGAGGTACTTGAATATATATTTAAATGACTTATTATTTGTATTATTATAGTAAAAATTTATGTGGATTTGTGTGTGAGTTCAACATAATAATATTATTATAATGTAGCTACAACTCTCTATAACTAAACATGGTTCATTCTATAATCCCATGCACATGTCTAAAGGTCACAAGAAATGTCTTCTTATATTGATTCTATCCAATTAAGACCCAAATTAATAATAGGTATTTAAAATCCAAGGATGGTCATGTGAGAAAAATAAAACTATTTTTTAGTTTGCATGAAAATCCCAAAATTTGGCCCCATGGTGAGTATTGAAAATTGCTAGTGGAATATTTTGTAAGGGGTTAAAAATGTGGATTTTTAGTCAACAATGCATGGGATAAGTCCCTCATCTATTATCTAGGGAGACTAAATTTATTAAAATATTAAAGGTGTATAAAATGGAATATTTAAATTTTTTTACGTTTAAAATTATTAAATTTGGGTTTAAATTATGAATTTAAAAATAACATATATGAAATGAGTTTGAGAGAGAGATAAATGAAGATAAATAAAGAGAAAATAAGAGTATAAAAAGAGAAATAGAAAGAAATCATACATGATTAAAGAAAACTAGATTTTAATCACTCATACATTCTAATTAATATTTTTTTTGAAATTTTCATCATTAAATTTTTTAATCTAATGGAATTAAAAATATTTAATGAATGTTAAACACAATAACAATGATGATCATGAGGAAAACAAACAGCATAACGTCTTGTCAAACTTTCTTGTATTAATCTTTACAAAAGAACACAAAGTTTTCTATTTATTTCTTCACCATAAAATTGTATTTTTATTAAAAAATTCCCATTTATAATGAGATTCCTATGTATATATAGAATAGAGGTTTAATAACTACTTGGAACTACATGTACCTAGTTTTTTGAAAAAGGGTTTCTATTTCATGTTCAATTTCTCAAATTATTTCATGAAAATATAATGATTTCAATTTACAAAAGATTTATAAAAATTACAAGGGATGAATATAAATAATGAGAGATAAAGAGAGAAAATAAATAAGAGAGAGTATAAATATAATATTTGTACATATGAGTTATTGGCTTACAGATGCCACTAGTTGTCCTATTTTTTTTACTTGTGATAATGTTAATATAAACATTCTAAAACTTTGAAATATAGTATTGGTTCCTTTTTCTTATTGATCATTTTTTATAAAATTATTAACCAAGTGATCATTATTTCATACATTTATTCATTATTATTTAAAATTTTAAATATACATATATTGAATTCACTAAGATCACTATGGATGTTACTCAATTTTTTCATGGCTTCCAAATTGAAATTGTTTGAATTGAAAAATTATTCCATGATCATTGTTTAGAATTTATATTTGACTTGTGTGGCTATAAATGGCTCAATGTCTTCATTATTCATCAATCCACAATGGATAGACCATATATCAACATGGATCTTTGTCATGAGATCATCACAATGCTCATTATATTATTGAAAATATTTATAGGCTTCTTTCATAACATTGATCTTTAAATCAACACTTTGGAACCAAACAAATTATATGTTATCTTATATTTTTTCTAAAAAAATTCTCAAAATGAGGATGTTTCAATCAAAATGAGCCATATCCTCCAAAATCTTGACTTCATCCTCAAACAATCCCCTCTATTTTATGTTTTTTTCATTTCCTATACGAGATTGGTTTGATCTTATCTTTTAATCAAATATGATCTTATTACCCCATCAATGAATTTCAATATGTCAATAATAATTTTTTTGACCCAATTTACCATGATTATTTCATGATTGTTAAATTTAATAATGTTTACAACCATAATATTATCATTATCTTTAATAATAATAGAGCAAGGGATAAAATACACAAGGACATTATGTTGAATCGATAATTTATTTATATATGTTGAAAGTGCATGCACCTAATCTTCAAGATATTCTTGAGTTTGTTTCCTTAATTCTATTCTTTCAACTAGTTTTAATGTAGACACTTGAAAGTTATGTATATATCCTTTGTGATTTAATTTTCAAATGGGTATTATGCTAGAAAGTAATTTTGATAGGTTCTTATCATATTCATTATTATTAAATATATTCCTATAAATCTCAAAGAAAGGATTGAATCTATGAAGAAAAAAATTATGTCTCTTGAACCTTTTGTGAGCAATTAAGTGAAATAGATGGGAATTTATTTTGGGGTCTCCTAAAATAATAATTTACTTTAAAATTAATGAAGAGGGAGTGGGTGAAGGAGGGACTTAATATGGAGATGGATCATGAGGTGTGGATGGAATTGATACATGAGGAGATGGATGAGGTTTTCAAGGTGTGATATAATTTATAAGAGGTACTTACATTAGATAAATGGAATATATAAAAGGTGCTTGTGACAAACATGATTCAAATGAAATATATTTTTTTTTTCTTATTTTAAATCAACATAGAAGGATCTGAATATATTAAATAAGGGGCTTCACTTGAAGAAATAGAAGAAGGAATTTAATTTGTTTTGATGACCAACTTTGAAGGTCTCTTTTTGGTTTCATCTGTACAATTTTTTTTGGTAATTTATTTTTATTTAAATATTATTGGATGAAGAATAAGGTTAGATAAAATTGAAAAATATAGTTGATAAACATGTGTGTGAATTGATCTATTTTTTTCTTGTCTATTATCTTTTATATATATTCAAACTTGGATAAAATAGTAGTTGATCTCAAAATGAGAATAGCCCTTTATTTTCAACATAGTAAAAGGTTTGAAGATGAAGAGACAACACTTTATAAAAGATTATAAATAGTGTCCATTTGTAATTGAGAATAGTTCAGTATGTTATAGAGATTAATACAATGGTCTAAATGGTTTTCCTATATGTCTTTTAATTATGATTTGTGCACAAAGAATATTATGAATTATTTAATTTATTATTCATATAGTTTATGTCTATTGTTTTGTATACATTAAGTTTTCATGTATTCATATAATGAGATTGACTTATTCTTTAATGGTGTTGTTTAGTTTGAATTGTTGACAATTATTCCTTTTATTATTAACTATGTAAGTTATCTTATAATTAGCATGTTCTAGAGTTTTCTAGGAACCTCTGCTAAGAATGGTGCGGTGAGCATCAAAATTTTTGAAATATGTTGAGATGGTTTCTAGGATAGAGATATTTATAAATATGTTTGGATGAGAGCTTCTAAAACTTTGCAAAGGAATAAGTTAAAAGAGTTGAAGTGACTATGAAGGAGATAATTCAAGAGCATATGTTTTGATAGATTTACAAAATATTATGGTGTAAATTACCTAAATTTTTAACTACATGGCTATCAAGACTAAATTATTATTACTTCTAGTTGAGAAGGATAAAGTGTATAGTCTAGATAGAAGAAAATTTAGATAGATTGTGAAGTCTAGATACTGATTGGACCCATTTTATGGATTACTAGACCTTGACTATAATTGATAGTGATATCATATAACTTCTTTTGAAAGGTTATGTGGAATTTAAAGCTACACAAAAAAATATTTTTTAGAGGAATATATCGTAAGTTTCTTTAGTGACTAGCTATATTGATTAAAATGTTTGTTATGGAAAAGGCCATGGTGCCTACTTCTACCAACATGGAGTAGTCACTTCAGGTGCCATGAGGGTACATACAAGATAGATATAAGTAGATAAGCTTGAACCTAAACCCATAATGTAGAACATGAGAAGATATAAAGGGATAAAAAATTATGGGATTAAAAATAGAACTATGATAATAGAGAATATGCAATAAAGTGAGTAATTCAAAATTAATTATGAATAGGAGTATAATATTATATTCTAGAGATTGAAAAGTGCAGTAGGAGGATTTAAAAGATGTTATAAGTAAAGAGTGTGGAGAGTATGTATAAGGGACTGAGGAAGAGGAAGAAATAAATAGGAATAGTTTAGATATGGATCTCATAGAGTAGGGAAAAGAAGGTAGGTTAACAATAAAACAACTAAAAGATATAATAGATCACAGTTAATGAAAGGGATATTATTTGGACATGGGAATGAATATTCTTAGGAAGAAGTTAGATTATAATGTATAACTATCATAGGAACAAGTTCAAATTTATAATAATTTCAAAATAGAATCATTAAATTTAAGAGTACACATCCCCCCATCCTAATTGTTCATGTAGGAGAAGAAGTGCAAGAGAAGAGTTAAATACAAGTTAGTTTGATTCCTTTATAGATAATTTTGGTAATCAAAGTACAAAGACAAATCATTCAATAGATAAGAAGAGGAAAAAAGAGTTAAGATTAATTATTAGGACACTTAAAAATACTAGTGCACAAAAGTCCCTAGTCATTATCACTAGTGCACAAACACATATAGTCATAATCACCAATGCATATATACATATAGTCATAATCATCAATGTGTAAAAACTAGTGGTATAAAATTTAAGTGTAGCAACTATGTCTCTCAATGTAGTAATGCTTATTTATTTAATATAATATGACAGGTATATGGATCTTGAGAAATATTTGGTAACTTGAGATATGAAATGGAATGTTAAGGGGTAACATATGATGATGTAAATAAATGTAAACTCATAGGATATTTCTTAGGTTGAGCTTTAGATTTCATTTGTAAAAGGATTTTTAATACTCTTGATCTTAAACAAGTTGAAGATATATTGATAACAAAGTTTAAGGTAAATAAATGCACAAGCCAGACTATTCAACACCTAAAGGAGATTTTTAAAAAAGTCAAAAGAATTGGTCAAATAATATGATCATAGACTTTATGATGTCATGAATAATACTGATTTCATCTTGGAAGATAAGGATATTTGGTTTATAGAAGGGTTGCAACCAAGAATTATATTTTCTATTATGTAATATCAATTCTTGATGAGGTTTGATGCATGATCTTCTACTTTACAAGTGGATCAAATTGAGGATTATGATAACCTTCCAATAGTGGGTTCTAAAGTAGAAGCAAAACTAGATGATTTTATGATAATAATGGATGAGATATACAAGAATGGTAATCCTAAATTAGGATTATGGCATATGGAATTTGGTCAATAAAGGCACCATCAAAATAACTATTTGAAACTCAAGATAGAGTTTTGTGAAATTTGTAGAGTAATTGGACATGTTACTTGCCATATTTAACAATAATTTATCTAGAAATAATAGAGTATGTACTAAAATTTTTACAAATAGACAAATAATGACAAGAGGAGTTGTATATCTCTACAAGAGATAAAATAAGATATTATAAAAAATGTATTCATAATTACTAACATCAATTACTAATTTCGAATTAGGGTATCCCAGGCCTAGACGTGGACATAGAAAGTGAAATAAAAGGTAGTCTTTAGTGGATACCTTCATCATTACAATACCAACCCAAAGGTCTAGTTGGATAGAAACCATCTTATCCATAACACCAATATCGGTCTTCCTTTAATATTATGAGTCCATAATAACATTAATCTAATTGGAATCTAAGTTCACATCATCATTAATATGGGGGGTATGATGTAAAAAAAAACTAGTAAGGAAGATATGGTTGAAAATAGTCTCAAGGATGGGGATACTAAAAAAAGAGAGGTAACTATAGAGGAGACTATAGGGGAGGATACCAAGGAGGGTATCAAGGAGGTCATAAAAATGGAAATTGATAAGCTCAACCACCTATGCAATGATATTTGTGTGGAGAATACAATCACTATGCAAAGAATTATCCTATAAATATATAGAGATAGACTTAATATGTGTATTATATAGTTGAAGGCCAACATCAAATGAAATATTTTCCAGTGTTTGATAAGTAAATTAAGAATAAGACAATGTGAAATGTGAATGTGATTACTACAAAACCTAAGGAGAATTCATTCATTGAGGTATTTACTAGATAATAACATGTATAAAAAATATTACCACCTTTAGAAATGCTAGTAGATTAGGAAATTAGAAAATTTTACCCTGATCAATATCCAAACCCTATAAGGGAGAAAAAAATTGTATCAAGAAACACAATTTTTGTAAAATATACAATAATAAAATGATTCAAAAGGATAGACAACCCTCGATTCATAGATGTATGGACAGATTATGCATATAATGAAGTAAGAAGGAGTTTTAAATGCTTTAAAACACTTATTTAAGTTACTCAATACACTATACAATGAGGATATATCACATAATATTACTAAAATCTTTCATAATTTGTTTGAGTGTGTGCATCAAGTTCAATAACATATAGATAAGGTTATCTGGTATATGAAAATTAAGAAGCCTGGGATTTTGACTCTTACATGGATATTGAGCTTTCAAGTTATGAAATTCCTAACATAGTATTTAACTTTAGGATTACTATGAATATGACCCCTTGATCAACATGGGAATCTATTGGTAGGCCACACTTAAGATACAGTCTTGTCACCTTAAGCCTCATAGATTATGGGTAGGTATAACTCATTTGTCACCTTGAGGATGTGGATATTAGAGTGCCTGAGTTAAGTCTAAACTGTGATTTTGAAGTCATTGATATGAATATTGTTGAGACCCATTACCCTATCATAATTTGTAATAAATGGGCTTATGATGGTCAAATGACTATTAATATAATACACAACCAACTAGGGGCTCATCAAGGAGACAAGATAGTTTTCATCCCTTTGAGTAATTTGAAATAGAAACCTTAGATAATTATGAATGAAACAAAGTCACATATGCTCATAGTGATAATAGTTGGTTTAAATTCATCACAAATACATAGAGGAATGCACTATGAGCTACCAAGTATCAATTTTTTAATCCACATATGGATCAATCATAGACAATAAATCAACCATCTTATAATTTGGTAATAACAAAATTTCTAGTACCATAGTTTCAACTCAAAGGTTGTACTTCTCCATCAGTGTGATATCCTACTAGGTCAAAGGTAGATGTCATGTATAATGTAGGTATAAAAATGATGGATTATAGTAAACCTACTCTAGAGGGTGTTTTACCTTTAGAAATAACATCCTTTATAAGTTTTTATTTAGACACTCACAAGTAAACTAGGATAGGGGAGATCATGAGATATGGCCTCTATGCATGGTGTTCACTACCAAACATTAGTTACCTCAATACCTTGTGATATAAAATATTAATCCATTCATATTAAGTTAGTAAACCATGAGTCAGAGGTAGATCAAAGAGTTAGTACAATCAGCTATGCATTGAAAGTTATTGGTGTAACTTGGTGGGTAGTACATAGAGATCTAGAGATATATTGGGAGGAAGCATGTGAGTTTTTGCATGCATAGTTTCAATTACAACCTAAAATGAAATCCAAATATCCATGCTTTTAATAATTCAAATGTCATAAGATGCACATTCATTAATGTGTAGATATATGTTATGTACAAGGAGTAGATCTAAGGTATTGGGTGTACATTTTTAGCCACACACTAGTGCCACTATCAACGACCTAGTACATGTATCAAGATCATAAGAGAGACACCAAATATTGGGCACAAGTGTAAAAATATTTTATTTAGACTTTTTTATTTTAGGATGATAACCCTTTGGTGCACAATGAATTACATAAACTTAAAATATTTTTATGTCATGGGTGAGTAGAATATTTGGGAGTTACAACAAATTCATCATCATAACAAGAAGTAAATCATGATTTGAATCTAGTGATTCATAATTACAAAGTAAGTAAAAAGGAATAATATTTTATTAAGCCCTATAATATAATAACAGATGAGCTAAGAGGAGGAATCTCTAGTATGTGCATGAAGAGAGGGTTTGGCCATAGGGATATTCGACCAACGCGCGCAGAGAGGGTTTGGCCGCGGGGAGTACCCTGTGAGGCTCCCTGCAGTGGCTATTGTTGAGAAGTGTAGATTTGTAATGGAGATTTATTACTGCATGGAAATCTATTTTTACTTTGTATTTCTATATTACGGATGGAACATGGGTTGGATTTCCAGCCTAAGTTGGACTGCCATTTCAATCTGGTTTGTGAAGGAAATAGTGAACAGATGGGGGAAACTTTGTTTCCTCTGTGTTCTGCTGAAACCCTAGGTCCAGGGTTGAGGATGCTACATTTCAGGGTTGGAGACCAGATCTATTTATTTGCCATAACCTTCTGTTAGTTGGGGTCATGACTCATGTTGAAGTGTTTTAAGATGTTGGGGATTTCTTTGACAAAGTTTTGATTGTCATGGCAGTGTATCCTCTGAGCTTAGAAGAGGGAGAGAATGGTTAGACAATTGGTTGGATGGAATGGGCATTAGGGTGATGGATCTAAGGCTTGTTTCTTTGAAAGAGTGGTTGGGGCTGGGGGATGGGGGTTTGCATTTGTGTGGCTCCCTCAAACCCTTCCTCATGTTTGTGTAGTACTGTAATGTGAGACCTATTATTGCATGGAAATTTTTTTTAAGGTTACAGGTCCTTGTAAAACTTGGGTACTTGTTTTAGGTCATATAGCCTAGTTTTTTTAGGTTTCAGGTCTTTATAAAACTTGGGTGTTTTTATTGGTCTATATTGGTGGTTTCAGGTCCCTGTAAAACCTATTTTATATATTGTTCTTCAGTAGGTTTCAGGAATTATTTTCCTAGGGGTTGTTAAAGATTTATCTTTCTTGATTCTGTTAAAGGGTTTCGGGGTCCCTTCAAAACCTGCTTTTACCTTAATCTAAAATAGATGAGCTAAGAGAAATAAATGATAATGATGGAGATCTAGATTTAGAAGGCTTCTTTAAACCAAAGAGGGAAGCCAAACCAACACTAGACCAAAGAATAGAATAAGTAAAAGAGGAAATACTACATAATATAAACATTCCAAAATAAGAAGTTAAGTGCACTTTGTGAGAGGCTCTACCTAATGCATCAAACAATGTCTATAAAGAACCCCTAAAATATTGAATTAAACATTGGAATAGAGTTAGTTCCTAAGCTTACAACTGTGGGAGATTACTAGGGGTAGAAATAGATCTCAAAAGAATTGCAAATGCTATGATACTATCAAGATGTTTTCCTAACCAAATTATCTAAAATAAAAGGTGTAGGTCCATCTTTAGGGGAGAGGCACATATATTTGAAGGAGTGTACTCATCTCATTAAAAAAAATCCTTATAGGGTAAACCCCAACATGAAAATAAAAGTAAATGTTGAACTAGATTAAATTCAAGAAGTCAAAATCATTTATCTAGTTGAAATAGTAGACTAGGTGAGTCCCATAGTGATACATCTAATTAAGTCTAGGGAGATAGAGGATTTTAGATATTACCATGCACTTAATGACACCTAAATTAATGATCTTTTTCCAATACCATTCATATATTAAATCCTCAAATCAGTCATAGATCACAAAGCGTACCCATTCATAGATGGATTTAGTGGGTACCATTAGATTTAAATTTAAAAAGAGGATCAAGCTAAGATAAATTTTGTGATTGAATGGGGATCATTCACATGTAAGGTTATGCCTTTTGGATTGAATAATGCACTAGTAATTTTATCTAGAGATGTAGTAATTAAATTTAAAGACTTTGGTCATGATTTCTTGGAAGTATATTTGGATTACTAGGCTATATTTTCTCTATTTAAATAGCATCTATCAAAACTATGACTAATGTTAGAATAATGTCTATCTCTATCTCTATGCATTATTTTGAATTTAAAGAAATTATTTTTCACATCTTTTTGTGTTTTTTTGGGCCATTTTGTATATAGTGATGACATTTTGGTGGATGAATTTAAGATTGTTATAATAGTGGGGATGCCACTCTCGAACAAATCTATAGAAGTGCATACATTTCTAGGTCATATGGGATACTATAGAAAATTTATCAAAGGATACACAACCATAATTATGCCAATGAAAAAACTACTATGAAAATATATAAGGTTTTATTAGACCTTAAAATACCAAAAAAAATTTAGTGATCTTAAAAAGAGGTTAGTAACAACACCTATTTTAGTTTTTCATGACTAGAAGAAGCCATTCTACATACATGTGGATGCTATTGGTATTGTAGTAGGGGCTAACTTAGCATAGTCAGGGGATGGTGGTTTGGATTACCTAATACATTTTGTTATTAATAAGCTATCAGTAGCATAAAATAATTATACCACTACAAAAATAGAGGATTTAGGTATGGTATTTGCATTGTAAAAGTTGTGACACTATCTATAGGCCACATTGTTTGAGATTTTTATTGGCCACCAGACATTTCTATACTTGGTTAATAATTCAATGTTGGGAGGATGGATATCTGAGTAGATCATGATATTTTAAGATTTTCAAATCTGAATTAATGTAAAGTTTGGTTATGAAAATGTTAGACCATATCATCTAAGTATGTTACAAAATGGTGGAGAACCAAAATAAATAGAGGATGAGTCCCTAGACATGAACTTATTCAAGGCTGTTACAATCCCATATAATATGGAAGATATTAAAAACTTATTAGATCAAGTAAATTTACCTATGGATTATATGGAAATGGATAAAAAAACAAATGTTACCCAAGTTATCCCATATAGTCTCATCAACGGATTTATGTACAAGATTATGAAAGATGATGTACTATGTAGAGTAGCAATAGATAATGAATGAACATGACTTATTCAAGAATCAAAATAAGTAATTACAAGGGGTCAATTCATAGGTGAAGCCACTATAAGAAAAATATTATAGAGTGGTTTTTGGTGGTCAACTTTATTTTAGGATGTGCACAAGGTAGCCAAGAATTGAGATGTGTGTTAGTGAATGTGAAATATAAATCAATGTGATTAAATGCCTTTAGTCCTAATGCTCATATAATAATCATTTTAATAAAGGGGAGTTGATTTTTTCATACTTATAAATCCCCTAAGAAAATGAATTTATGCACGATACATTATTACTATAATAGATTACTCCACTAAATGGGTGGAATCTATTGTAACCCCAAGTGACGTTGTCAAGGACATTACCAAATTATTATATGAAAACATTATTACAAGATTTAGATGCCTAATTAAAATGGTCAGTAGTAGACGAACTTATTTCTTCAATAATACTATTAAGAATCTCACTAAGGAATTTATGATATTGCACCACAAGAGCACAAATTACCACCCTCAAAAAAATGGACAAGATAAAGCATCAAAGTGTTGGGAAAAATGTTAACAAAAATATGTAAGGTGCAAAGGGATGATTAGAAGGATAAAATTCTTAAGATTATTTATGCATACAAAAAATTAAAAGTATGCCATAGGTTTAACTCCCTTCTAGCTTGTCTATGGTCTTGAGGTAGTAATGACTATGGAGTACATTGTTCTAAGTCTATGCATTATAATTATTATGAGGTTAGGATACCAATATTATCTAATAAAATATTAATGAACTTGGTTAGAATGAAGGAAATTTGATAAATGGAATAGTAAATTTTAGAGATCCATAAGTTAAGCCATAAGGCATGGCATGATCACAACTTGTGATCTAAGTAGTTTCATCCAGAACAAGTGGTGTTGTTATATGATACCAAGTTTAAGGCATTCCCAAGAAAACTATGTATTAGATGGAAGGGACCTTACATTATTCATGAAGTCTCAAAATAGGGTACCACTATGTTAAAATATCTATAGGTAACCATATTACCAGGATATGTTAATGGTTATGGGCTTAAGCCTTATCATTGTTAGTCTCTATCATTCTTGTTACTAAAAAGTGAGAGTGTCAAGTAGCACCATATAGATTAGGGATTTTTTTTAATGTTATTTTGTTTTATTTTTAGTTTTATTAGTATTAGAGTGTTTTTATAGTGTGATATTTGGATTGTAACACATCAGAACATATCTAGAAGAGAGAGGATCACAAACTAAGATTAATTCATAGAGATAGCTTGAAGGAAGGAAAATTGGCAATAGATACACCATGGTCATCAAATAAGTATAGGAAGATGGAGTTGAAAATACAAGTATAGTGAAAATAAAGATAATAGTCATTCAAGACCATTAATGATAAGTCACTTGAGTAGATTGCAGCTTTCCTAAAGTAGATTGTATGGAAAAATGACATGTGGGGTCATAAAATAATTGGGATGAATGAAAGGATGTCGCATCACATCATATAACTAACAATGAAGGAATTAAAGAGTATATATGAAAAATTATCACTTTCATATCAAATGAAATCTAGGTGGAATTAATTTTGGAGGAAAACTTGTGTGTAACTAGTCAACATAATTAAATTAGTCAAATAGATAGATTTAGGTACCAAAAAACTCTATAATAAAGGGAATGGACAACACACAAACATAAAATTATTCTACCAACAAGTGAATTTTGTGATTTGATTTAAAAACATATCTTTGCACATAGACTGATACTAGAATCAAAACAAGCAAAGTAATTATTTAACCAAGGCTACCAAAACAACCATATAGAGAGCTCAATTATTGATTCCACTCTTGGATTCACAAAAAGAGGAAATGGGGATTGGCCTAGGGATATGAAAAACCAAATAATAGGATCCAAACCCATTTAAATTCATTATTTTAGTTGAATCCACTTTGTTTTCATAGGATCCACAAGAAGTAGAACATGCAAAATGCATATCTCTAAAACATCCCATGAGAGGCTTGAATGTAGAAATATTGATCAAACTACCTACATTTAGACAACTATATGAGGTATTGATTATTATTATGAGTATATATAATGAAGGGGCTATTCACTTGTCTCAATATGTCATAATATGTATTAATACTTAGACTATGACATGAGCAATAAGCCTTCCAGCTCATGGTAAATCCCTTCTCCCCTAGAAGTCCATTGCTCTAACAATAATTTTAATACCAGGGAGAAGTATATGAAAAGTGCATGGTGAAGAATATAAATGGATTCAATAAATGATGTTTTGGTTTAATTATGGTTGAATGTATTATAAAAAGGTTTTGGAAAACTACAAAATAGGCTAATCAAGTAACAAAAGGGTTTATAGATATTACGTATTGTATGATATGCCTACACAAAGACTTCAATTATCCCAAATTTTTGGCCTTAGAGTTAACTACCACCATTGAGAATATACTTTCAGGTACCTCCCAAGTCTTCTAATATTATTTCTTAGTCTTAATTATTTACTTCATGTAGTGTAAATCACTAGAAGGACAAGTCAACCAAGCTATAGATTGTTGGCCTATTACCACATTCACAAACATTGTGTGGACTAAAATGGGTCAATATTTTTATAAACTAAGGTTATTTAATACATGGTAGATTAAGAATCTATCCTTGATTAGGTCATACCCTTGAATACCCCAAGTTGTCATGCAATATCTAGGATAACATGCATTGGTTACAAAGCTACATAATGGCATCAAGATAAAAGTGCATGAGTTACCGACACCAACTACGATCATAATGTTATTATTCATCACTATGTTGTATGTGTAAGCATAAGTTTGGAGGTATAAATCCTTAGTTATAATGAAGGTGAAATAAATGAACTCCATCCCTCTAGTAAGATAACAACCCATGCCTAAGCAAGTATAAAGGAAACCACAAGTTCAACCTTAGCCTCCACTAAAAACAACAATATTTACCTCATAATAGGATAATGGTAAGAGAAAGGAACCAACATGGAGAGCCTCAACACACTACCAAAGAAGAGAACTCATCAAATAAAATCCTAGTTAGATAATATAAATTTCTCAAAAATTATATCTAATTTCAACTTTATAGAACTAGGAATCAATGATCATCAAGTCTTAAAGTCTATGTTGAAAGACATCAACAATGATCTTTATGAGCATGAAGAAGAAAATAAATTCTTTTTATAGTAAGTAGTGTGCACCTATCAAGTGAAAAAATAGGGAATTCAAGACCTTTGGGTTGACATAACTCAACTTCCTCCCTCTATTATTTTTGACACTTTATGGCAAGAAAAATCTCAATAAAATATTGGTGACTAAAATATTTCATAGAGATCTAGTTGTAGGATCTTCTACGACATATCAAGAAGAATAACCTACATAAAGAGTCCAGTTATAGCCTTGACATGCAAACCAAGGACTCATATTTCAACAAGGCCATCCACCATAACAAAATAGATAATTTTATCTTTTGTAAAATCTTTATAAGAAAGGATAGTGAAACAAGCACTAAAATTAAAGCCACAATCCCAAGGCTAGGATGCAAAGAAGTGAAATATGAAGCTAAATCCCCCTCCTATATATATAAAGAAGGAAATTATAGAGTATTATGGTTTAATATTATATTTTATAATATTCACAATCAATGACAATATTAGACTCATCAACCCCTATGGAAGAACTTGAAGAGACCAGCTTACTACATATAGAGCCACAAATATAAGCTATGTAGGAACCGAAAGATCTAAAGGAGAATAAAAATATGTCTGAGTCAAAACATGAAAAGGAAGAGAAAAAGATAAAGAAGAAATAATAAAAGATAAAGGTAGTGGTGTAGTAATAATGACACAATCAATAGGTAGCTATGTAAAAATATATATGCTAACAACAAGGTATGTAGGAAACACACTAGAAATAAGTTGATGAAGAAAAGGCTCACAATAAATGAGATAAACAAGTAGAGATTGTAAATAAACAAAGAAATGAAATAGAGGATTTTAATAAATGAGTCAAAGAAGTGGAGTAAAATAAAAAATATAAATAAGAGGTGGTACAAAAATAATAAGAAGCATTGGTTACACAACAGAAGTAGGAGGAAGTGGAAGCATAAGCAAAGGCTCAAGAGGATCAAAAGAATAAAGAATAAAAATGCATTAAATATAAACAATCCAAGTGTGAAACTCAATAATAATCAACCAAGTACCAATCCAAAGATGAAAATAAGGCTAAAACAAAGGTTGATGTAGAAGCTAGAGCTAAGGATAAAGTGGAAGCCAAAGCCAAATTTGAAGCTATAGTTAAGGCTAAGGCTGAGGTGCAAGCCAAAGCCCAAGTTGAGGTAGATTTTAAGGCTAAGTTTGAAGATAAATCTTAGGCTAAAAAATAGAAATTAGCTAAATCCAATGAATAATTAGATCATGTAGAACAATTCAAAATGATGACATAAAGAGGTGTGTAGGATGATGCTTCGATGCCAAAACCTCAAATCACTAGCTAATGGCTATGGGATGTCCCCACATCATCCACTCAGTGCACCACCTTATCTCTTAATTTATCATAATTTTTTATAGCTCATGCAATGATTCCATCCACATCCATGGCACTTGATACCACTACCATTGACCAAGCATATTAAGGGTGTAACTGGATTTAAAGATTTGACTTCATAAAAGGCTCCAGCCTTGGACTATGATGTCTTCTAGCTACAAGGTGATAATGCATAAATGAGTTGAAATCTTAAAACTATGTGTTAGATCATTAATAATATATTCCTAACACTAATTATACAAGTCCTAGGTGACCAAGTGATGTTTGAAGAAAAATAACTCACAAATCTATTAAATCAACTCACAAAGGACTAGAGGCTACACAACAACTAAAAACATTAAGAGCATAGGGGTAGAATATTAAATTAGAGATGGAGTAAATTTATGAACTACTCAAGGAATATGAGTAGGTTTTGGGTATTGTTATACACCAAATTAAAACAATCATAGGGGATGTTGAATTGGAGGCATCACCTTAGCAATTCATTAGATACTACTCAACTAGAGTTCATAATAGTAGACAAATCCAAAGTTGTAATGATGATCAAATGGCTAATTTTGATGCAATGAGTAGTTACATCAAACATACTATATTCAAGGGATTCCACCATGAAAAAACTTCAAGATTGGCATAATGAGACTCTATGCACTACATTTGATAACCTATAAGCTGAAAAGACATGCAGATTGATTGGATGAAGTGGTTATAGATATCCAACTTAATGTATCCAATTCTAAATCCCTCATTACTATCAAATAAGATGAAGATGTGTAGGATTTGATGGTAATCTAGATAATTCTTACTATGGTGTGGGAAGTGCTAACAAAATGGAAGATGCTTAAGCAATATATTTCACATATTTATCCTTCCATTACTCAACTTATAGATAATTCTTGATTCATTACACTACAACTCTAACATATTCTATACTAGAAGAAGATAGATGTGAAACTAATATTAGAAACCCAATAGAAACAACTCAGACCAATAGTTTCTATGTAACCAAGTGATTCATTCATAACACAAGTAGAACCAATACTTTAGTAGCCTACTATGTAACCACTTCAAAGCATGCCACCATCCACTTAGTAGGTTTTGTTCACTCCAATTTTTTAGTTTAAAAAAAAAATCAAAAATTTTTTAGGATTACCTTAAACATTAAAAGTAGGGTTAGGATGGTTAAAAACCTATAAATAAAGGCCACCTAGTTATGTTAGTCTATTAAAAACCCAAAAGGGTATTAGGTTACTATGCTACTTACTTAAAACCCTAAAAATATGGATAAGTAGTACACAAAGGGTGAAAACTACTGAATGACACCTAGAGCATTAACTCCAACTCTTATTTTTGGTTCATTCCTTCATCTTTAAATCAAACTATTTTACTACGACCTTTTATCAAGATGAGACAACAAATAAAGTCTAGGAAAGTGTTGTATGAAAAAAGTTGGGAAAACAAACATTCCTAAATGTGAAAGTAAATAAAAATTATGAAATAACAAGCTATAATAAAAAAACATAATAGGAGAGAACAAACCACATAACACCAAATATATGTGGAAACCCTGCTAAACTAGCTAGGGGAAAACCATAGGGCAAAAGCATCACCAAAATTCATTATTTCTTCATCAACAATCTCTCTCTACAACATCCTCATAACAACTTCTAACCAATGCTAACACCAAGCACTCAGGTGAATGAAGCATTCAAACATGCCTTCCAGGTTCTAACCTCCTAGTTGTAATAGACAACTACAAAACAATGCTAAAAACACCATAGCATCAACCTCCTCTATGGATCCATCATGCACCTAGGTGAGAAAAGTAAAGTATTTCCTCCATGCTCCAACCTATAACCTACAAATTATTCTTACAACCCAAGCAATTAGGTGAGTAAGGCATGCAAGCCATTCCAACTCTAACCTCTAACCATATATCCAAAATGGAGAGCCTCCAAGGGCTCCTCCATGATCCCGAAATGGGATAAGCCATTACCAAGGATTACATAATGCTTTAATAGCATTTTACATCAAAGAGAAAGAGAGATAGAGAGAACTTAGACCCACATGGGTAGGGAACACTATTTGGGGAATAAGAACTCATGTCCCCCACTTGAGAAAGGCCACACATGTGAAGGCATCTCATGATGCCACTTTTGACCTTCTATATTAGCCTCCAAAGGCTATGTCCCATATAATGCATGATCATGTGATGTCTTTTTATGTCACCTTATGCCAAATTCTTCAAAGAAGATCTTCCACCAAGCAAGCCCATATACCACCATATGTGGCTCTGAAGTACCACATCCCACTTCATACATGTGAGAGGAATGTGCAAATAAAATATTACTTACTTGGGATCTAAGGGTCAACAAAGTAGCCACCTACTTTGTCTTCTTTCCAAGTTACCCATGTGACTCTAACATGCCATTTCCATCACACATGTATGAGGAAATATTTAATAGTGACATCTTTTTATCACTTTCCAACAAGTGACCCTTGACTTTCTTGCACCATGTGACATAGTTATCTCTTCTCCATGTGACTCCACACATGGGAATCTTGGACACATCTAGAATTATGTCCCACACATGTGACATCACCATGACCAATTTTGAGACCCTTCTTAGGCCCACATCTTAGGACCCACTATGGGCCCCACTACCACATCACCTTCCTACCACATTACCTATATGCCATATCATCTACATGACACATCACTACACACTTGCATGCCACATCACCTACACGCATGACACCATGAATACTAACCCATGAATAGTGCCTATGAATAATACTCTTGAATAGTAGTTTGTGAATATTATTAGCACACTCACATGCCACATCACCTGCATGCCATATCACCATGAATAGTGACCCATGAATAGTACTCCATGAATAGTGGCTTGTGAATATTGGCTTCACACCCTAACAATCTCCCACTTGAATTCATATATATAGGAATTTGAACCACTTGTGTTTTCATGCTAACTTGATACCATATAGTTACCTACCAATTGTCATCATGCCCATTATTGCTCACATAACAAGTCTAGAAGATGTTTTCTACACTAATGAAACTTCTCTATCCTGATGACTTTGACAACATCTGTATGCCCACTATAGATTTTTGGAAATTGAAGTGACTCCCACTTCACCATAGACCCAATCCTATATCTAGGATCCCATCATGAATCACTCATAACTCTCACTAATTAGAAGTATCTAATTAATGAGGCTTCTCTTATTCTTAATGGATCCAATACATAGGATATCCATGTCTTTTCTTTCTTGATTCTATGATAAACTAGAAGACATCTCACAACCATAAGAAGTGGGATACTTCACTTCTTTCTCTCATATCCACTATGCATCTCCATTCTTGGTTTGATCCTAACACCTTTATCACATGAGCCATCTCACCAGTGATTATGTTGGGACCTATAACTAACATGCCATCTCCACATAACAACATCCTCTACTAAACCTTGGCTCTCCATGAAGGTATTCATATACCACATCAACATGCCTATTTGAACCTATACAGTCTCCAATTCTATAAACTAACAACTCTAATTCATCCTCATATCCCTCCTAGCTACTCTTGTCTCATCATGAGACCACCATGTACAAATGATGTCAAAGAGAAATCCCACTTCTCCAACTCCTGAATAGTAACAAGTGTACACTATACTCACAATAATAGTCTACACTTGGAGAGAAGAATCCATAGAAGTCAACACCTAACTTCTACATGTAATAAATATTTACTCACCATGATCACCATGGTACCTATATAGTTCTTGGGAAGTCATCACGCTACTCAGTGTATCACTACACCTACTGAGTTTTTGAGCATGTAGTTGAACTGCATCCTACTCTGACACATGTCAATCTAACTCATGTGAATATTTACTCTATGCATCAGTCTACCTAGTTACTCACATAGTAACCACTGATCACTTCACTAAATGCATATTTGAAATATATAACACTAGCCTTCTCCTTCCACAATACCTTGGGTATAGACTTATTCTCCTCTATCCATCAACTACAATAGGTACATAATTAGGTTTTTAGTACCTCCTCCTCTACATGGATTTTATCCATCATCTTTGCCATCATGTTATGGTAGTAGGATCCCACAACTCATATCCTCTTCTCTAATAGATAACCACAACAAGGTAACTTCCTTGTCATCACCCTCCATCTTCACCAATGGAGATTAAATTGCTCCACCACAAGCTATACAATTGCTTATTTAATAGGAACACTATGTCAATGCTAATATGTTAGAAAATGTTCTTCATCTTTTTCTCCATTCTCATCTACATCTTCATCTTCCATAGAGAAAACCTACCATGCAAACTTTTTTCCTTTTTTCATATATGGTCTCTCCACCTGTAGCTCCCACTTACACAAAACTAGCCAATCTAGGCTATGATACCAATTATTAGGAAAACAAACATTACTACATGTATAAGAAAATATATTTTTTAGAATAACAAGCTACAATAAAAAAACATAATAGGAGAAAACAAACCACACAACACTAGATATACATGGAAACCCTACTAAACTAGCTATGGAAAAACCATGGGGTAAAGGCAATACCAAACTTCATTATTTCTTCATCAACACTCTCTACAATACCATCTTCATAGCAAATTATAACCAATGCTAACACAAAACACTTAGGTGAACCAAGCATTTATCCATGCATTTTATGTTATAACCTCCTAGCTATAATAGATAGCTGCAAAACAAAGCTAAAAACACCATAGCATCAACCTCTTCCATGGATCCATCATGCACCTAGGTGAGCAAAGCAAAATTTTGCCTCTAAGCTCCAACCTATAACCTTCATATGATGCTTAAAACATAAGCATCTAGGTGAGTAAGGCATGTAATCCTTTCCAAATCTAACCTCTAACCATTGATCCAAAATGGAGAGCCTCCAAGGGCTCCTCCATGATCCCTAGATGGGATAAGCCATTACCAATGAGTACATAATTCTTTAATAGCATTTTACATCAAAGAGAAAGAGAGAGGGAGATAATTCAGACCCACATATATGGGGAATAGGAATGCATGTCCCCCACTTGAAAAAGGTCACACATGTGAAGGCATCTCATGATGCCACTTTTGACCTTCTCCACAAGCCTCCAAAAGTTATGTCCCATATAGTGCATGATCATGTGATGTTCTTTTTTGTCACCTTGTGCCAAAGTCTTCAAAGAATATCCTCCATCAAGAAATCCCATGTGCCACCATATGTGGCTCTAAAGTACCATGTCCCACTTCAAACATATGAGAGGAATGTGCAAATAAAATATTTCTTGCTTGGGATACAAGGGTCAACAAAGTAGCCACCTACTTTGTCTTCTTTCCAATTTACCCATGTGACTCCAATATGCCATTTCCCTCACACATGTGTGAGTAAATATTGAATAGTGACATCTTTTGTCACTTTCCAAAATGTCACCCTTGACTTTCTTGCACCATGTAACATCTTTGTCTCTTCTCCATGTGACTCCACACATGGGAATATTGCACACTTATAGAATTGTGTCCCACACATGACATCACCATGACCACTTTTGGAACCCTTCCTGGGCCCACATCTTGGGACCCACTATGGGACCCATTGCTACATCACCTACATGCCATATCATCTACATGTTAGATCACTACACACTCACATGCCACATCACCTACATGCCATATCACCATAAATAATACTAGCACCCCACATGCCACATCACTCACATCCATGTCACCATGAATAGTGCTTGTGAATAGTACTCATGAATAGTAATTCATAAATAGTAATCCATAGATATTACTCTATGAATAGTTCCCTATTAATATTGGATTAAAACCCTAATAAAAAATAGGGTTGACCAAAATTAAGAAAAATAGTTGATAAACATGTGTGAAAACTGATCTATTTTGTTTTTATATTATCTTTTGTATGTATTCTACCTTAGATAGAATAGTAGTTGATCTCAGAATGTGAATAGTCCTTTATTTTAGGCATAGTAAAATTTTGGAAGATGAAGAGATAGTGATTTTTAAAAGCTTATAAATATCACCCAATTTTAATAAAGAATGGTTTTGTAAGTGATATATATTAATACACTAGTATAATGGTTTTCCTATATATCTTTTACTTATGATCTATATGTAATGAATATTATGTATGTTTTATTATTTTACTCATATAGTTTATACCAAATATTATGTATAAATTAAATTTTCATGCCTTCATATAATTATCTTGAATTAGTATTTAATGACATCATTTAGTCTAAATTTTGGATAACTTTTCCATTTTGTTATTAACTATGCAAGTTATCACTAGAATTAACATGTTTTGGAGTTTTCTATGAACCTATGATAAAAATATTTTTTGGAAAGTGTTGTAATTGATGTCATGTATGAATTTATTTCAAAGGTAATTTGGTGATATCATTTATGTATGGATAAGCTTGATCTTGGAGTTGTGCAAGGTAGTATTGGTATTGTGAGAAAGAAGTTGAGTAGGTAGCCTAATGAGGCATGTTTATCATGTGTGGATGTCTATGAGTTAAGGTGAGAATTGTTTGAGGTTTTTCATTGTGTTTATATCATGTTGATAGTGTTATAGGTGAAGGAGAGAAAACAAAGTATTTTATCATAAGGCTTGGTAGCCTTGTGTAGTGGCATAATCTTGGTATCCTAGTATGTTAAGCATATTAAGGATAGGTATAATAATGTTCAAAGATATGTATATTTAAATTAATATGTATGAAATATTCCTAATATTTTAATATTAGTACAAGAAGGATCTAAGTGCTTTCTATATCCAAGTTTGACTTGCAGTCCTAGACCTAATATGCATAGTGACCTAGTGAGGTCCAAATGAATATTAAAGTTGAGATTCCAAGGTAACATAGCACATATAAGAATTTAATGAGATTTTATATGATGTTTCAAATGTGTTTACAAATTTTTATGTCTTGATGAGGAAGATAAATCAAGATAGTACGTTAGAAATTATTATGTGCATGCAAATTAGAGGTTTTCAAGCCTGAGAAGGAAGTTAAGATGCTCATTGGCACATTTAGAGTTTACATGGTGACCTAATACTTTTTGGAGAGGTGGAATATGGAAATAATAAGGTTTTACAAGTATTTTTAAATGGTTTTAGGTATATATCTTTATGAACATTAGTTAATAATGTAAATTGGTTAAAACCCTCTATAAACCCTCATAGTAGAGTGATTGGAAAGAACTTGATATAAAGGACATAGAATGGATTTATTGACCTATTTTTAATATTATAATGTCTATAGGACTCATCCATGCATCTCTAGGTGCTATTGGTTTGTTAGGGTAGTGAGCAAAAGGTATAAAAGTATGCTTGTTTATAAATTTTTTGGTGTTATAAGAAGAGTTGACTAAGTTAACACACGTAAATAATTGGAGGTTAAAGGTCAAGAATTGATATTTTGACCCATGGATTTTTTATAGTAATAAATTTTCTCTATGTCAATAATCTAGGTCAATAAAGTTGTCCTATCACTAATCTTCCACATAGTGGAAACAGTGACAAAAAGCTAGTTAGAGTGAATATGAGTTTAGGGAATAATTCTAGGTAAGTATGGATGGATATAATGAATTTAGGTCTTTTTTTGATACCTATGATTCATAATCCATTGATTTTAAATTTATGATGATGTTCATACATATGTTAAATAGTGTTTTCAATGTAGCTTGTCTGAGTAATGAAGACTGTGTGAAAGAGGTTTGAGGAATTGGTCTATCAGACCAATAATTGTTGTTAAAGTAAGTGATCTATGAATTTTATGATTACACACACACACATACACATATATATATAATAACCCATTAAAGATTATTTTATGTCATTGAAACATCATTTAAGATTCTAAACAAGAACTTCTATATGATTGTGTTTATAAAAGTTACAATAGATTGAGTGGTCATTTTGAAGGAGTGAGTTGGAAGTTGTTTGAGAAGATTTGAAGAAAAAAATGAGTATGGATATGTTATAAAAGTATCAAAGGTTTATTATAAGATATTATAAGTCATGGTTTATTTATAATCAAGTTTGGAGAGTCAAAATACTTGATTGTAATTTGACTATGTTTTATCAAAATTGAGAGAGCCTATGACAGAGATGTTTTTTTATGCTTGGAGCCTGATTAATGAAGATAAATGGATTTGGTGATGTTTTTTAGATCATGGAGTAACTATACATGCAATTTTTTGATTATTTTGTGTGAGAAAATTGTTTTTATACTTTATTTCTTTAAGATATTATTTATGTATCATGGCCTAAAGAGCGAGGAGACCTAATTGTTATGTTCAAGGTGTGAAATGGAGTTTCAAGTACTATGGACCCATATTGATGATATAAGGGACCTGTTAAATTGATATATTAATTTTTTTAAGCATTTTTAGAATATGAATATGATCAAATAGGCTCAAGGTGTAACATGTGGATTTGAAGGCCGAATTGCTTTAGGTCTCAACTAGGTCTAATGGAGGTTTTGGGATAATGAGGTAATGACCAACCTATGTAGTGTATGGTTATCACATGTAACTTGTGTATGAATCTATTTTAATTATAATAAAATTATGTGAAGCATCTTGGTTGACTGAGTTGGGTTAGGCCAAGAGAGTGGTACAAGTAAATGGCCTGATTGGACTATTTATTCTAGTTGAGAAGGTGTGGAACTAAATGAAGGATATAACCTTTGAAAGAGGCTATAAATTTCATTAAGGACCATTAGAGAGTGAATAGGATCAGTTATATATATCTGATCAAGGTAGTGCAGATTCATACATAGGTCATTGGACCTAATGAACCTAGAAGATGAAGATGCAGATTGAGAAAGTAAGCCCTAGAGGTTGTTTGAGAGAGATTGAGGGGTGAAGAGTAAAAGTAATTGGAGTCTATAATTTAGTGTGTTTGACATTATATCAAAGTTTGAGATAAAATCATAGGTATATAATTTTTTTCTTGGTTTCCTAGGGGGTTTTAGCCTCTCTTCTAGTTGGAGCAAGTTAAAGGTGAAGTGGGTGCTTGACTAAATTGAGGGGTGAGTACTCCTTGATTAGTTGGCATTGGTCTAAATTTTGATCTTGTCACTATAGGACTGTATTCCATCTTATAAGGTTCATTTGGTTTTGTACCATTTAAGTTTTTCCCATATAGATGATGTGTTTATGTGATATATTCTCTTGTTCATGCTTTGGATGTATGTGCTTTCATGATGTTGTTGCTAGATCAAGTTTATGTATGCTTCATGAATGATGTTTGGAATTGAATATGTATTGTTTTCTACTAATTCACCCCCCATATTAGTATCTAATTCTAATAATTGGTATTAGATCCACACCATTGGAGGAGGCTTAATAGCCTACAAGTGATCCTAAGTAGCTTGAGGTGTGATGAGGATAATGTTTTTCTTATTTATAGTGATGGATAAGTTTTTTAATATCAAGGTTGGTGTTTACATAGTTGTCTACATTTTGGCACTTTAAATATTGGATAAGGAATATATTGAGTCTAAGTCTAAAATAAAACCTAAATTTGACGATAGATCCTATTGAAGGAGCTCTCTTTTAGCTACCATGATGAGTCCAAGTATATGCATGTGTCTTGAAAGGCGGAAGTCTAAAAATGAAGGATTGGTTGGTCATAAATGAAGAGAAGTTATGTGAGGACCATAATAGGCCCTATGGGGTGTAATAAGTTTTTAGTTTACTTTTGGAGGTGATAGTAAGGCTTTGGAGTGTTTGTGTGCTTGACTGGCTCATTCTAGTCTACTTACCAAATTAGGCTATGTGAGTTGATTAATGATGTCACCTTTGGTACATGTGAAGGTCTTAAGAGAAGTTTTATATATAGATGGAATAGGATATGAGAGGAGATCATGTATTCTAAGTTTCATGTCTTGAATTAATTCCTATATAAATATATGTTGGTGCAAAGTTGCTCTCCTAGGTAGATTTCCTTATTTCCATACTTAGCCAATTTTTTATGAAAATATGACCATTAGAATTTAGGAAATTCAAATTTATCAAGGGAAACTAGTTTTAAAATAATGGATTGTAAAATAAATGGAGGAAGTCATATCAAGGTGAGTTAAGAATAAAATTTTAAGAGGACTCTATGTATAAGACCCCAAAAGTGATTAGAAGGTTTGAACATTTGTACAAGTACAAGTAATGCAGTTCAAAGTTGATTGTTATAGTTTGTGTTTGAAATGGTGAACTCAGTTTGAGAGAAATAGGATTAAAACTCATCTAATTATATAATTTTGATGTTATAATAATTGGATGATTATTTTGACTCATCATAGTACTAATCCATGCTCTAAGAGAGATCTAAATTTGTTCATTTGAGCAAGAAAAGCTCCTTGAAAGGTGACTGTATTTTAAAGGTTTGTGAAAATGGTAGTCTTGAGTGACATGATGAGTTATTTGGTACTTTTTATCACTATTATTAATTGATCAAAGTGAATTGAGATGTTCCTAATGTCTATTTTCTCCTGTAGATGCATCTTGCATGATCAATTTATTTCTATATGTGAAGTTCAAGCGCAAGACATGAAAGATTGTGATAATGAGGGTTTGGTGTTAACAAACCCTTAGGTGAGTTTTATTGATGTAAATGAGTCTAATTTGGTTTATTAATATATTGATACTTTGGTGTAATTTTTTAAATGTTTATACAATGGTCTTCATGATTGTATTGCATGATTCAATCTTAAGATGGTGTCCTAGAAGTCAAAGTTAGAATAGGGGTGTAATAGTTATAGATTGGTCTCTCAGACCAATGTATTTGATGATAGAGAGTTATTGATCTTATGTTTGAAGGTCTAGACATGGTTTAAATAATGATAAACATGATGTATGTTCCTTTAAAGCATTCAATATGTCTTGAAGACGATATTTTTTTTGTAACATGACATATTTCTAGTTGAACTTGAAAAAGTTGTTGTAGAGTTCTCTTAAAGATATGTCAATAATGTCTAAAGGTTAAAGTGACATTTTGATGACTTAATATGGTCATAATATGTATTTTTAACATGTTTAATAGATCATGAATGAGGTTTTAGTGTTCTGTAGATGATGTTTTCCTATAGCATATCAAGATGCTAAGTGATTTGAATGAAGAATATTGCAGTAGTGCCCTTAAAGGTTGTTTTGTGAGATATAATGCTTATGTAATGCCAAGATAACCTCATAAGGTCTTGAAGGAACATGTTGGTATGTTGGAATTGATTTTAAATAGTTCAATATTATGGGGATGATAATTTCTAAGTCATCATAAGCAAAGTTCCATGTTTGTATGAAATTTGAAGATTGGTCTTTTAAGACCAATGACATTTTGGTAAGAGAGAAGTTGTTCATATGTTCTAAGGACTAGATGTGATCTGATAATGGTGTTAGCATGTTTTTGAGATTCTATTTACATATTCAAATATTTTAAATTATATCAAAATATCCTCAAGGTGAATAAGGTCTCTCAGACCTAGTATTGACTACATGTTGTCTATAATGGTGCTTGGTAGTGTTTTGAGTCTTCATGGTTTGTAAAGCATGAAGTGAGTGGTTGATGTTGTAAAGACCATCTGTAGGTTTTTATAATCCATGTGAGGTTGTCTTATTAGCTCAAAAATGGGTATAAATTTCAAGATGAAAAACATTGTAATGGAGTTTGAGGAACATTGACAAACAAAGATGCATGTTATACTTTTCTAAGAAGATTAATGATTCCATGAGAGGTGGAATGATCTAAAAATCATTGAGTGCTTGGAAAATTTTTGGTTTCATATTATTTTAAAATAATAAATAAGATGGGTTATTACAAAAGTTATATTGTATTGAAGTCTATACTCACAGACTTGTATGACTATGTTTCCATAAGTTTTAATCTATGAAGGCTTGATGACTATTGTGGTTTCTTGGAGAGCTCAGATTTATTTTTCTAAGAGTGAGTTAACATTTTATATATTCCCTAAGGTTGTTCATGAAGATTTTATAGTGATAATTATCCTATAGCATCACAAGGTTATTTTTATCTTGAAGAGGAGTCTACAAAAGTGTCCATGAAGGAATGTGGTGTCATATTATTGTTATCATGAAGATGAGATGCTCAGTGAGAAGAAGGATGATCTTAGGATCATGTATTGATTGTGATCATGTTATGTGTTCCCTAAATATGAAAATTTTGAGATGGATCATGGATTTAGGTTGATCTAAATTAGTTAGTTTGAGAGGCTTGAAGATATTTTCTTGATGTGAGGAGGAACATATGTCCACTTTATCATTAATGGCAAAGGGAGAGAAGGAGAAGAATAGGTTTCCATCAATGACAAATGGGGATATTGTTGGAAATTGTTTTAATTTATGTCAAAATTTTATTTCATGTATGCATTAATGTCAAAGTTAATGATAAAGTGGTGATATCATTTATATATGGTTATGCTTGATCTTGGAGTTGTGCAAGGCAGTATTAGTGCTATGAGAAAGAAATTGAGTAGGTGGCCTAATGAGGCATGTTGGTTAGGTGTGGATGTATATGAGTTAAGGTGAGATTTTTTTTTGTTTTTTCATGTTTTTTCTATCATGTTGATAGTGTTACAAGTTAGGGAGATAAGACAAAGTGTGATGGCATAAGGCTTGGTAGACTTGTGTAGTGGCATAGGCTTAGTAGTCTAGTATGTTGAGCATGTTAAGGATAGGAATAATAAGGTTATAATATATGTATAACTTAATTAATATGTATTTCATGTTCCTAATTTGGTTATATTAGTACAAGAAGGATCCAAGTTCTTTCTATATCCAATTTTGACTTGCAGTCCTAGACCTTATATGCAAAGTGACCTAGTGAGGTTAAAATAAAGGGTCAAGTTGAGATTACAAGGTAACATAGATTAGGTAATAATTAAATTAGGTGTTATAGGTTTTTTTAAAAAAATTTACCAAGTTTCAAGTCTTGAAGATGAAGAGAAACCAAAATGGTACATTACAAAGTATTATGTGCATGCAAATTAGAGGCAGCTAAGCCTGAAAAGGAAGTTGAGATGCTCATTGGAATGAATAGATTTTTAATGGTGACATGATACTTTAGGAAGAGGTTTAATATGTAAATAATAAGGTTTTTCATGTATTTTTTAGTGGTTTTAGGTATAGATCTTTAAGAACATTCGTTAAGAATGTAAACTAGTCAAAACCCTCTATAAATCCTCATAGTAGAGTGATTGGAAAGAAATTGATCGAAAGGACACATAATGTATTTTTTTGACCAATTTTGAATATTTTAATGCATATAGGACTCCTCCAAACATCTCTATGTAGTAGAGGTGTGTTAGGATAGTGAGTAGAAGGTACATAAATATGTTTGTTTTTAAAGTTTTTGGTGCTATAGGAAGAGTTGACTGAGTCAACACATGAAAATCATTAGATGTTGAAGGTCAATAATTTATATTGTGACCCATGGATTTTTTTTCCATGACATTTTATTTCTATAAATCATATAGGTCAGTAAATTTGTCCTATTACTAATCTGCCAGATAGTGGAAATAATGACAAAAAGCCAGTTAGAGTGAATATAAGTTTAGGGAAGAGTTCCAAGTGAGTAGGGATGGATATAATTAGTTTATGTATTTTTTTGAGACCTATGACTCATAATAAATTTATTTTAAATTGATGATTATGCTTATACATGGGTTAAATAGTGTTTTCAAAGTATCTTATTTGAGTTGTGAAGACTGTGTGAAAGAGGTTTGAGGGATTGGTCTGTTAGACCAATAATTATTGATAGAGAAAGTTATAAATAAATTTTATGATGATATATATCATAAATAACCAATTAAATAGGATGTGATGTCTTGGAAACATAATTTAAGATGCTAAAAAAGAACTTCTATATGACTATGTTTATGGAAGCTACAGGTAGTCTGACTGGTCATTTTGAAGGGGTGGGTTGGAAGTTGTTTGAGAATATTTGAAGAAAAAAATGAGTTTTTATATGTTATAAAAGTATAAAATGTTTATTATATGGTATTATAAGTCATTTTTTATTTCAAATCAAGTTTGGAAAGTCAAAATACTTTACTGTAATATGACTATGTTTTACCAAAATTGAGTGAGCCTATGACAAAGGTGTTTTTGGATGCTTGGAGCATGTTTAGTGAAGATAAATGGGTTTTTTAATGTTTTTTAGGTAATTTATTACCTATTAATTCAATTTTTTGAGTATGTTGTGTAATAAAAGTGTTTGTATACTTCAATTCTTTAAGACATTGTTTTTTGTGTATCATGGCCTAAAGAGCGAGGAGACCTAATTGCTAGGTCTAAGGTGTGAAATGGAGTTTCAGGTAATATGGACCCACATGGATGATATAATGGACATATTAAAGTGATATATTAAGTTTTTTAATCATTGGTATAAGATGAAGGTGATCTAATAGGCTTAAGGTGTAACATGTGGATTTGAAGGCCTAATTGCTTTAGGTCTCAACTAGGCCTAATGGAGGTTTTGGGATAATAAAGTAATGAAAAAAATATGTAGTGTATTTTTCTCACATTTAACATGTGTATTAACATATATTAAGTATAATACAAGTGTTTAAATCATTTGGTTGACCAATATGGGCTAGACTAAGAGAGTGGTATAAGTACAAGGCCTAATTAGCCTATTTCTTCTAGTTGAGAAGGTGTAGAACTAAGTGAAGGATATAACCTTTGAAATAGGAGGTATAGGTCATTAATAAAAATTAGATATTTAATAGTATAATATATTCATATCTGATCAATTTGGTGTAGATGGATACATAGGTCATTGGATCTAATGAACCTAGAAGAGGTAGATTGAGCAAGTAAGCCTTAAAGGTTGTTTGGGAAAGATTGAGGGGTGAAGAGTGAAAAAAATAGGAGTCAATAATCAGATTTGTTTGACATTAGATCAGATATGGATATAATATCATAGGTATCTTAGTTGGTGCTTGGTTTCCTAGGGGGTTGTATCCTCCTTGCTAATTGGATCTAGCTAAAGGTCAAGTGGGTGTTTGACTAAATTAAGGGGTGGGTGCTCCTTGATCAGTTGGTGTAGGTATAAATTTGGATATTTTCATTATATTAATATATTATATATTACAAGTTTCATTGGGTTTTACTCCCCTTGAGGGTTTCCCACGTAGATGATGTGTTTATGTGATATATGCTCTTCTTCATGCTTTGGATGTATGTACTTTCATGATGTTGTTGTTAGATCAAGTGTATGTGTGATTCATGAATTATGTTTGGAATTTAATATTAGTTATTTTATATTGATTCACCCCACATCTCATTATCTACTTCTAATAATATTCACCATTATTTTCACTATTGTCATCTTTGATCATCTTATTAATATTTTCTTATGCTTTGGTGCATGATGTTTGAATAATATATTATATATTTTTTTGTTTATCCTTGTAATATTTTTCATGTTTTGAGATTAAAATTTTAATATATTCAATCAAAAAAAAAATTAACCAATCTTTTGATCTTTTAAAAAAAAATTGTGGGTTATTTTAAAATTTAGCAATTTTTTTATTGATTATTGAATTAGTAAAAAAGGTACAATATGTAATTTTTCACAAAGAGGATCAAAAATATATGATACATCATCTATTATTTACATGGTCACATATTCAAGTCCTTCATTTTCTCTAGGGTCATTATTAAATAATATTTTTTCCTAACTTCAAATTCATCTTCACAATCTTCCCAATAGTCATCAAGTTATGTTATATGAAAATAATAAAGACCAAGATTGAGTTTTTTATTTAAAAAAATGCTATCAGAATGGAATTTATTATGAAATTTCATAGGTAATTCAACAATATATTTCTTAATTTTGTATGATTCTCAATATGTTTTTCATGCATAATAGCTCAAATTAGTAGGAAATGACATTCTTACAACATGCTTTTCAATTCAATTTTTTTCAACTTCACTGATTGCTTGAAAAAAATAGTAAGAATTATCTTATCACTTTCATACCTTATAAACTTATATGGAGTACATATGAATCCTCAAAGTCTTATATATTAACCAAAGACATAGATTCACTCAATATCCATGTTCCATTAAAGAGTTTTTACCATTACCATAGTGAAAGTATCAATCACTCATATAAAGTGTTTATTACCTTTTGCCAAAGTGAGTGAAAGAATATTTCACTCTTATAAAGTTTTTATTGCCTTGTTCCAGAGTGATTTATTATAAATTATCATATATCACTTTATTTGTAAAGTTTTGTCCTTCCACACTTAGTCCCGTCCATAGTCCAAAATTAACAATAGAGTATATTAAATATGAATTCATGCATAAATTTTGAGTTAATTAAATATTTATTCATTGGTCACAAAAAATTCACTATTCACATATCCCCAATCAATAAATAGTTTTCCCATGAAAAAATGTCAATGTAGAGGCATGTCCATTCATAGATAAACCAATGTTATAATTACCCATAACTATGTTCAATAGAGCTATCATGTTGGATAATTATTAATTGAATTATCCCCTAATATAGACTTTAGGAATATTTGAAGGTTATTTTGTTTTCTTCTTGAACCAAGTCTATTTGATCATGTTTAGGCCTTGTAATTATTCTAGTTCCAATAGTTCAATTCAATATTTATATTTATATCTACTATGACATCATCGGTTGGAATACCAAATGTTGAATTTATTTAATGGTCATCAAGCTTAGCTATCAATACATCATCATAATATTTTATCTTCATCTTCTCCAGTTCATTGTATTTTAAAAAATCCATGACCATGTTTTCACACTCAACATATGTGTGAAAACTAGCAGTGTGTACAAGTCCAATGTAAAAAATGCATTGACCTAACATAATTATTTCCCTAGTTTTCATCTTTTCATAAAATTACTTAATGACTATATGACCTATTTTAATTTATGTGGTCTCTCAAGGGTGTAAATAGGTTTTTAACCCGTGTATTTTAATTTAATTTTTTCATAAAAGGATATCCATAATGTAGTTTTGGTTAGTAGTCTCAAGTTTTTGATAGTAAGATCTAGAGGAAGGAAATGCTTATGTGAGTATGAATCTTGGGACACATTAGTCATAAAACTAAAAAAAACTCTTTTTAGGACTTATTCTATATTATGTTTGAGTAAATCAAAACTTTTAGGTTCCCATAACATTTTAAAAACTCAAAGTGCATAAATTTTCATAGTACAAATAAAATATTTTTTGGGCAAGGTTATAGACTACTCAAAGGATGAGAATACTCAGATTGAGAGGAATGAATGGAGAAATGATAGTGGAAAATGAGGGAAATAGAATATAAATAAAGTGTAACAAGCTAAATAAAAAATTATGTGGAAGTTGAAATAAAATGCACTAAATTCAAAGGAAAACATGAAGCAAGAGTAACCAACATTTCAAAGGGTGAGATCACAAAATCCTAAGCTCTAGTGGAGAAATTGGAATCATTTGATGCCATCGAGTTTAATTATGGAAGATTTTTTTTTTGAGAAAATGGATCCTTTGAATTTTGTTTATATTAATTTTTAAACTATTTTTTTATTTTATTTTTAAATGTATATATAGTTAAAACTGGGACTTTAAAATGCAAATAACACTATTCACATAACCTTTTTATTTATTTTAGTGCAATGTTATATTGACTTTCCATTTTTTTTGGTATTTTGGATGTTTCAATTATAAAAGGAATGTGGGACACTTCCTCTATTTCTATGTTACCTTAAAACTACTTAATACATTATATATGTTATGAGTTTGGATGGATTTTTAGGTGTTTTAGGAATTTGACATATGTGAAGTTTTCAAGGTACCTCCCCCTATTCTTTGCATATGGAAAAGATATGAATTTTTTTATTTGAATATGAAAAAAGGGGTTCATTGTTTTTGGGTACCTAGAGAACTAAAAAAAATTTCCAAGGTGTTAAAAATTTCTTAATTTATTGATAACAAAAGAAATTTGAAATTTACACTAAGTGTTGATAATGAAAACTCATTGTTTCGACTTGATCTACACATTAGTGTAAAAATTGGGAAATTTTAAGGAACTAAATTTTTAATAAAATATTTATCTCCAACAGGGGATTTGATCTATAAGTATCAATAGAGAACTTCATAATTTCTTGTTTCATACAATAGTGGTTCATCTATTGGATTATATATTTAAACAACTATCTCAATGAATTTTGACAACATGACTAACAAAAAATAAATGAAACAACAAGGAGAAACATGAAATATGGAAAAGGAAAGGAAATAAAACAAAATCCTAATTCACCTATATAAATGCAAGTGAAAAGATTTTTTAATAGAAAATAATATTTCCCATTGTAAGGTAATGGAATTTGTGTATCATCTTAATAATTAAAGTAATATGTGTTATCTCCACAAAAATTTCAAGTACTAAAAGGACTTGTACAAAAGGAATCAAAATTTTCATGACTTCCTTTAAGTTTTCTTCCATTACCCTACAATAGAAAAAGGTCACAAAGATAAAAAAATTCTATGTCAGTTTCTTGTCAAACAATATTTTAAATTTATTTTGATGTTCATCAATCTTGTCGGTAAATATTACTCTTTCTTATTTTAACTTACTAAAAAAATTATTTTTTATTAAGTGAACACCTAAAGTTTTCATTCTTAATAGATCTAGCTAACTATAGTGTAGGCATATATAAGGATATAAGCATTTTATCATATGTTCTATATAATAACTACATATGATACGTCATAATATCTCTTCCTAGTGTGATACGTTCAACTTAAAATTCATCATACAACTTTTTATGTTAGTTTCATTGATTCACATTGATGAAATTTTGAGTGGTAGTGATAATATTATTATTACTCAATTATGATTAACCATTCTATTAGGAATATAGTGTTTAATGTTTACTTTATACAGGTTGAGAATACTTACATAATGGTAAGTGAAATTATGTGTGGGTGATTTTTTAATAGTAACAACCCATGTAAATAATTTTGCTTATATTTGGTGTATATTCTTATTACATGAATACCACTCATGTAATTAGGATGAGTTGTAGGAGCATTTTTATCTCTCCTAGTATCTATTAAATGAAACTCCTATGTATTTTTATGTCTACCTGATGAAACCTGATCTTACACAGCTCTGAAACCATCAACAAACTGATACAGACCTATCTAGAACATTCATTCCTTATAGCCCTATTTTCCCTGTTTATTGGCCATAACTCCTTCCAGGTTAACTCAATCATGAAATTAAAACCATTTATGGATACCCACTAAGCCCTTATATAACATAATGAAAAATATCCTAAGGTTAATTTGTACGGAATTGTACTTCCTTCTTTAAGCCATGTTCTAATTAGCCCTCCTTGCGTGCAAATCACCTTGTCCAGAGTAAAGTATGGACTTTCTAAGAAAACCAAGCATCATTATAGATACCCATTATCTTATTTTAGGTGAATCAATCATTTTTTAGTGCACTTCTTTGGAGAAATTCACTTTTCCTATATTGGCCTATGCTCTTTCCTTCACATGCACCTAGGCTTCACTTGGTAATTGTCTTTTTCCATACTTATCCATATTGTAGCACCTTAAAACCACTTCCAAAAGTTTTATAACACCTTCATGGTTCATATTAAAAAGTTTCAAGAGGTTTCAATCATTAAAACTGATTTTGAGGGCTAGAAGCTAATTCAGGATTTTCCCTTGGACAGTCACAGGCCGAGAGCTAATTAATTTTGCTGGGAGTGTTCTACCCTATTTCAAGTGTTCAAAAAAATTGTATAGGGTATTTTTTAGTTCCCTAAACCTTCTCCAATAATCATCTTGGTCATTTCAACCTTTTGTACCTTCTAATGCTCAACAACTCAGTTGTCTTTGACTGTATTTTCATAATAGTCAACAGGGTTCTTGGGTTTCTCCTCTAACACAATGATCAACAGGGTTCCAGGGTAATGTATAAAAATTTCAATACCTTAAATGATTCACCATTCATATTATATACCAAATATAAACTGATCTATCGATTTGGTATGCAAACCATGTAATTTCCTTAACATTTCCTGTACTCTGTCATACACAGACCCGAGAGTCAATAGTTGGAGTTTTTAAGACATCAAAGGGTTTTAAAAGCCTGTTTATTCTTGATTTAGTTTTATTATTGCTTTAGGGACTTATTTCCATACCATTTTAGACTCCATACAAATATTTTCACGTGGAGTTTAATTAAGACAGTGGGCTGTATTTTTAAATTCCTGAATATCTTGTTTAGGCCTGTTTAGGCTTCTTATGACATTCAAAGCTTTTTGAGACCTCTTCATCACATAATACCTATTTTATCTTGTTCCCAACATATAAAATAACCAGTCTTTCTCCTTTTTTCTATATAAAACCATCATACTCATTCACATACACATATACATATAGGCCTATCACCATAATTCATAAAGAAACAAATACATTCATTCTTTCTTGATCAACTAAAAGACTTACAGGTCAATATCAATGTCCAGTTTCAATTTCCCATGGCTTTCAAAGCCTTTTTTGCTCCTTCATACATTCTCTACTACTCCTTCTCTTTCCTTTAACATTTCTTGAGTGAGGTCCTCCCTCACTAGTTCTCCTCTCTTTTCTTCATTCTATCCTCATCCTTGAATGAGAGGACCTTTCCTCTCTATCCTTCTTCTCTTCCACGACCTTCTCATCCTCTCTCTATTCTCATCCTCTTCCCTTAATGAATTCTCTCTTTTGTTCTTTTGACTAGCTTCCCTTCTAACTTCTACACCCAATTTGGGCTTAAGGAAAAACAAAATATTGTTTTTAAGTTTTAACAAGATACTAAGGTTGAAAATAGTTTCAACCATTTCCCCTTGATTCCCTCAATAGCCTAACCAATAATTTTTACCTTTTCACTTTCATTTTTTTATAATTACATTTTAATTTCAAGGTGAAATTTTGAAATCTCACAATTTGGAGGGAAAACCAAAATTTGAATTTTCACACTAGAATTTGAACTATTGTAGATGTTCCTGCATCACTACCTTTTATATATATTATAATAAATGAAATATAACATCCTTCATATTATTCTCTAAATATTTGTTTTTACCATTATATGTATGAGATAAATATATGCATTAGCTCTTAAAAAATGTATTAGTGGTATAAATGAGGTGTTTTGTCATGGATGGGCTTGTGAGAATTTATGAGGGGCAACCATTGTTTTTTCATTGCCCCATCTAATGAAAAATCTCATATGCTAGTTATTAAATATTAGTTTTAGGATTGTGAGTTGTGTGTAGTTTAGTCTTGTGGGTATTTATAGTATTTCCTTGACTTCTTATTATTGGTATTTATCATTATAGTCTACATTGCACTATATACATAGTGAAACCAATTTTAACATTGACAAAGTTTATATCGATTTAGTGAGTTCTTTCTAGATCAAAATCTATTTTTTAACAATTTCAACCCTTCATCCATGTATCGATTATAGATAAGGACCATGATAAATTAACATCAAATGTTTTTAATTCAACATGAACCACCTTTGTCTATTTACATCTGATTAGAAAACACATGGTGTCTGAGTGCCTGATCATTTACCATTTCATTCTTCACATATAGTTATATCATGTGAATATATTTCCATCTTCCTTGCTAACTAGGAGTCCTTTCAATAACTTTATCATGTTTCATAATACATTCTCAACTCTCTACTAACTTATAGATAGATATGATAACATAAGCATGAAATTTTCATGCAGAGACATTTTATATATGTTTCTATCATCTAAAACTCAACCTAAATGGTTATTGTCTTGACTCATGATTTGAATAACATATAAACTCCCTCTTCAATTAGTGATCTAGGTTTCATCTTTGATTCTCAAATTATATTGATCTTATCCAAATTACCTTGAGAACAATAACTCATAGTTATTTAAGCAATATCTCATGGCTTTGTCAAAGTACTATAAGTCAAGGTCATATGGTTTTAAGTTTGAGCCATTTTAGGTTTGTTTAAATATTTTTTGTGTTAGTTTATATCTTTAAGTTTAGTTTTTTTATGTTCACTGTCAAATCATTATATGTGTCTAGTCTATATTTTTTTAGTATTAGTTTTGGTTGAATATGCATGTTTAGGTTTATATTGTTATATTTAGTCTATAAACATTTCATGAGTTCTAAATGTGTCTATTGAATAAATAAATGGTCATTTAGAAACAATTATTTAATGATGTCCAATACATATATAGTTATTTTTAGTATACAGATTCAAATTCATATTATTTATATTTTTGAAATCAATTATATAAGTTATCATTTGTCAAAAGTCAAAATAAAATATTTTTAAATAGATATATTTTTGGTGGAAACTAACATCCTAAGTCAAACATTTCACATTATGGGAAGTTATGAAAATAAACACAATGTGGAAACTATTTGACTTTAAATTTTTAATTTGATAAGTATTATAAATTGGAGGAATGAGGCAATGGAAGTTGGAGGAAAAAAATTTTCCTCTTGTCAGTCACATGTGATGAGGCCATGCCATGATGTTGTGACATGTTTTTTAGTAGTGTGTTTGCTTTATTTTGAAGTGTGTTTCATTTTTTAGTATTCCTATTTTGTAGTTTATTGTTGGTTTTTTGAATAAACTCATTTTTAAAAAATTTAGGAAAAATTCATGTTTTAAAAAACTCACTTTGGGGGAGCAAGATAATATTTCAAGATAAACTCATAGTAGAGGGTTGTCCATCTAGTTTCAAGCTTATGAATCTCAGAAATTCCAAATTCAAGTACCCAACAAGGAATGGAATGTCCCAAAAGAACTTAAAAAAGGAAGCGAATAGTCATGCATAATTTAGATCATAGCTACACCTTCACGAGGGTAAAGAGAACTTATGGAGTTATACCTAATCAACACAATGCTTTCAAAAAGGGGTTCAATCTTTTGAAAATATAATTTTCTTCCCATGTTAATATTAATGGGGTGCATGTTATTAATTAATAATGTCCACATTAAGGGGGTGAATGTTAAGAATATAATGTTTAATGTTTACATTATATAGGTTGAGAATAATTACATAGTGTTAAAAGTATTTATGTATGGGTGAGTTGTTAGTAATAACTGTAGACACCTAAAATTGGCCATAATTGGCTTCCAACCAAACTTCAGATTGATTCCTATTAGCCATTACAAAGTGAGATTAGGAATCATTGAACTTCCCAAAAAAAATTATATATCTTCATCAAAGCTTTGAATCATGTTGAGGCATCCTTATTTTGGGTATCCTATTGTATACAAAATAACCTCTCATTAATTTATCTTTAATCACCTTGTGGCATCATAACTATCAATTTAGACTATGGACCTATTAAGTGGGCCACTTGAACACTTAATCAAAATTTTAATGAGCTAAAAGGATAATTAGAATCAATTAACAAGTTAGCAATATTAAATTCCTAGTCGAATTATCCATTTGTAATTAATGAATATCTAAAAATGGAAATTCCAAAATTTAAAATATCAAATCCTTTCATCATTACCTTTATGATTTGTCAAGTTATTTGAAAATATCTTAGAATATATAATTTGAAATCCATGCCTAGTAATTGAAAATCATATTTACTTGACAACTATTAACTCAACTGGAGTTAGTTTTAACTAGCTTAGGTTTAGTTTCAACCCATTCCAAGCCTAAACTCAAACTTAACTCACCTTGGATGAGAGTTAATTCTTAAGGCTATAAATATAAGGCCATACTTCTTCATAAAAGAACTTGGATATTATAGAGTTATTATACAAGATTTACTCCATAAAACTCATGCAAGTAGTGTTACCATGCCCAAATCTTAAGCCAAGCAACATCAAAGACAAGGTACCAAGGAGAGAAAGAGCCAAGAAACCTCCATTACAAAATACTTATTGATGCAAAATCCAAACAAGCCATTCAAAATATCCATTTGGAGATCCAAGGAAGGTAAAAGAGTTGTTTCTTTTATGTTTTTATTATGCTTTCATTTAATTTTGTTTACCTAAGTTCTTCCTACTACCTAGGATAGAGGTTTTAGGATTTTAATGTGTTCATTTAATTTAGTTTATGAGACTAACAGAAGACTAACCTCCCCTTTATGTTAAATCCTTGTTCACATGTTGGCATGCTTGGTGGGACACAAGCATCCCATACAATGAAGGATATTAATATGTTACTTTTAGTTTTGCTATAGATGCTTAAAAATCTTCAAAATTTGAGTTTTAATTTCATTTTTTCTATATTTATATTTTAGAAACTCACAAGTTATAGGGATAAATGCCATTTTGTTTCAAAATTGATAGGGAACGATTTCAATTTTCTAGATCGATATCGTTTACTAGAATCTACCACAATCCATATGTGAAAAATAAAGCATAGTGGAGACATAAATAATCAAGTTTTCCTTTATCTTGTTATCTTCACTATGTGTTTAGGAAATTTCATATTATTTGTCTAACCCATTTTCTTGTAGGATCTAGTTATATATTTTGGTTTTGAGCTCATTTCATTAACCATTTTTCTATCAAAACAAACCTATGTTTTTACAGGAAATGTTGATGATCTATTAGATTGACATAAATCTATATGGATCAACATAAATCCATGTGTATATTAATGATGATTTATCTCTGAGACAAAAATCAGAAAAACCTAAGAATTAAATTATAAATGTTGGTTTCTCACTTAAAGTTTGAGATTCTAAGCAAGTGAACCCTCTAATAATTTACAGTCCTATGGTAGAAAAATCAAAGTTTGACCATGGTTAAATATTACACACTTTGTCTTTGGTGTTTAAAAATTACTTTGGTCTTTTCATGCCTTAGTTGTTTTTGAAGTTTTTTACAAATTTTTCAAACAAACAAATGCCAAGGGCCTCAAAATTTCACAACAAACTTCATGTATACACATAATATTTTTAACTTTTATTGATTACTGACACTTATATCTTTTAGGAACTTATCGATTCTTGATCTCCATAAGTACATGCCTTAATGGGTACACCAAGAAAAGGGTGGGTAGACCATCGGTGATTTGTAGGATTGTCATTCATTTTTCTACTTGCCATCCACACACTAGCCTCTCGAAGCCATTGAACCCAAGCTTATTCTTCTTATTTCTACCTATTCCTATCACTTGTTATGTTTTATCCTTCATTTTTTGCCTTAGTACCCTTTTGACCTATTGATTATGCTAGGTCAACCAGGTTGACCTAGCATAGTTTAGGGACTTTTCTCTATTTTGGTTTGTTGGCCTCTTAGTTGACCTAGCATAGACCTAGAGAGTTAGACCCAAAAAGATGCTAGGTTAATCAGGTCAACCTAGCATAGCTGACATTCTTGAATTATTTTAGGGTAAGATATTACTATATATACAAGGTAATTTACCACCATTTCATAAGAGTGAATAAGTGTGAATGAACATCTACCTATTGACAATTATACTTAAGGAATAAATCTTTAGGGTTTGATACTTTCTTTGGATCTCTGATCTCATCTTGTGGATAAGTATTTTAGATGATTAGATAGGTTGTGTTGCCTAGAGATGATTTATCTTAGTTATCCTTACATACCACAACAATCTCTTCAAAAACACCTTAGCCAAGGGGGAGATTGAGGCTCGATGGGTTCATCTTCAAATGTAAGTATTCCTAACTTTATTCATCCTTTGTAAGAGTAGATAGATAGTGAATTTGTATTCTTCTCTTCCATGTATTAGGATTTCTTATACATTGACATGAGTATATGTATTTCATACATGTTTAGTTGACTTGTTTATTTTCTTTGCTTTACTAATCCCCACTTTATTCCATAAATTTTAGTGTACACTAGATTAGATTTACTATTTTTGTTATTAGATTAGTGAAATATTAAATCATATGACTCTTTTAGGGTTGTTATCTGATGGTGTTAGACTATAGGATTTGGAACCCTATATCACATGGTGTGTTGTGACAAGTGATCCCCTAATTGGGTCTAGTATATCCTCACATTGGTCATGATCTCAACTTAACAATTGTATACCCCTAATCAAAAGTGTAGGTATTCTCTATCCCATCTGATCCAAGATTGATTTATGGACATGATGCATTTTAAATTTCATACACTCATTTTGGTGCAATAAAATGAACTTTCACATTTAGTTACATACTCTTAAGAGTTGTTTGTTTTATGATTGTTTGTTAAATTTTTTTTATTTTTATGAAAATGTGTGATGCATGTATGCTCTCTCCCACCCCATTTAGGGAACTTTGGTGATAAAAAACTCTCATTATATACCTTTGTTGCTTTGGTCCAAAAGCATCAAATATAGTTTCTAAGGCCCTACCCAAATTTGTATGGTTTGGGTGACCCAAAAATGACCATAAATTCTTTCCTTTTGTCTTTATTTTCATGCATTTTAGCTTGTGAGGAGTTCATCACCTCCTTATGGGTTATTTAAGGAAGTGTTGACCTAATAATTCATATCCTGGCATCTTTTCAACCCCACTCCATGATGGGGTATATAAATTTAGGGTTACCTATTAGGATGCTTATTTTAAGTAATTAAAATAAGCTCCATTAGTAGTACTCAACCTCAAAATGTAGGTGTAACTCAGACATATTACTACACTAAATATGTGATAGATGTAGTGGTTTTGAAAAGGACAAGACCTTTTCATAACAAGCCATTTGACATGGATATAAATGACATGATTGCATCTCTAGTGTTAGCCACACTTGGGACCATCTAGAAATGAGAAAAAATTAATAGTTTAGAACAACCCCACTTTTCACAGACACACTGTTGATACAGGGCAAGTAGCTTGAAGTTACATTTCATAGTAAAATCTCTTGAGAGAAGGGGGCATAAAAAACCCTATTTTCATGTACTTTTAATTTTTTGTATTAACAATTAAAATCCTCTCAATAGTGAGTATATTGACATAATTTGATAGTATATTACAACCTTGTCAGTTTTAGGATTTAAGACGTTACACTTAGGTGTTTATGTCAATTTTTTCCTTTTTGCATGGTTTTAAATCTAACTATTTGTTTATCATACCACATTAAAAATGAGTTTTGTTTACACATAAATCCTTTATTTGAGAAGGTGTTACATTATTAATTTGATATCATGCATATTCCTTAACCTTCTTATCAACCTTTGTGTGTGTTTTTCATTTGATTAAAAAGGGTATCATTATGCTTCTAAATTCTTCTAGTTTTATGCCTTGGAGTGTTGAAATAAAAATTTTGTAGCATCTTCAGAGCATGAAAACATTGTTACATTGCTTGAATCATTTCAAAGATTTGTTTCCATTGTGTCCAGATCCTAATTCAAAACCAAAGCCACATGTGCCTTTTGGATCTTTACCTAGTGTCGTTATACCATCCATTCTTGTCTAGCTTATTATTTGTTTAAAGAAGCATAGTTTACTAAAGTTAAAATTTTAATAAGCTTTGACAAGTTCAAATTAAAACATTGATTAATTTTTTCATATGCCTCATGTAATTTTGGCTTAGACATAAATATTTTACTTTTGGGTTGTGTAACTTAGGTTGATTTTTTATTCAATTTGTAAACTATTGTTTGTGCTTAGATATGGAGAAGTAGTTTATGTTTCATATGCTTATATTTTCATGTCTTTTGCCAATTGACCAAGTTTATGTTTAAATCTGAGTGCTTAGATTATGCCAAAGTGTTTCAAAAAATTTAGATTAATTATCTTACCTTCTTTTGTTTAAAAGTCTATCTTTTGTGCCTTTTCCAAAATACCTAGCAATACCTATTTTGAGCCTAGATTTTGTGTCTTTTATGAAATACCTAGAAACTTTTGTTTTCTTTAGATTAGACTTATTTGAAACACTTTATACCTAAAGTTTGACAATATAGTTTTTATTCATCCCCTTGACCTTTTAATGTAATAAATTTGACATTAGACATTTGATGTTAGACTATTTTTTACCAAGTTTTAACACAAACCATTTTGTAAATATAGATCCACCTTTTTACCAAGTTAGCACAATTTCAAACCATTTGTCCTTTGCACATTGTTTTTAAGAGTTTATATAACTCTAGGAATTTTTCATAAAACATTCATCATTGGTTTGAATATGTCTTATTATGCTCATAATACAGCCATGTATAATCCAGGATATGATAATATGGTCGCACAAGATGACTTTGTTCAAGACACTTATGGTGATGATGTAGTTTGTGATATGTATCCTTATCCTCCTTAAACTACTCAATATAGGGAGAAAATCTAAGATCCTTTATCCCACTATTTTGGCAACACACCTTCATACTTGGAGTAAGACCAAGAATAAATAGTGTATTACCTTGCTAATATACCATAATTTGTGGACCAAGTTCAACAATAACCATACTATATTATGATTCCATCTACATATGATCCCTATTCATTTGATCTTCACTTGATTGTAAACAAGGACAAAGTTTTAATTAGAGATGCAAAGGTAAGGTCTAAGTTTTTAGCAGACTTCTCCCATGAAAATTTTTATATTCTAGTTAGAGGACCTTACACTATGCCTTATAACCAAACCATCGAATATGCCTCTTCTAGAAATCCTCAAGTACTCGTGTTGATGGAATATCATAATCCCAATATTCTTATAATAGGAAATGGCCTCATGGAGGATAATTTTATACAAATGTATACATTATATCAAACTTATTTAAACTTAGTGTGTAACTTTAATAACATGGCCTTGTCAAACGCTCCTCTCATCAAGTTATCTCCCTCAATAGAAGTATTGATGAAATTGATAGGCCAAGATAATTTAGGTATAGACCCATTAATTCAAAGCACTTTATTTGGAGAAATGTTTAATTCTTAGGCTATTAAAGAAGTGTCTACTACTTATATTTAGACAAATGTGCCAAACATAGTGGATAACATGTAAGTGTTATCTAATCTAGGCCAAATTGGTTTAACTTCACAAACAACTAGTACATAACAAATTCCTTTAGTAAACACCATGAGTGGTTTATAATAGTAGGGGATAATAACTCCTACACCCTAACCAAAATAATTTACCTCTAATCCTCAACCAACTACTTATTCAAGCATGTAACTAAAAGGATTAGGTAATCAAGTACAAATTAGTGCCTTACCTCAATAAAATATGATGAATGTTAATCCACCACAACCATTGATGGCTAACATTACAAAATAATAGGTACAATCTAGCATACCAATGCAATAGAAGCAAAAAATTTAGCCACTTTAGTAGGGGTAAACCAATGTTTCACCACATCAAGTATTGACAAGTATACCTCTATAATCATAGACCAACATGCCTTCACAAACATTGTATAATCAACAAAAAATGTCAAATAATCTACAAGTGTCTACTTCACATAAAGTGTTTGCATAATTAAGAGGTATTACTATCTAACAAGTACTAATCAAGTAATAATTTCCTTTCATTCCAAACATGCCACAAATATAATGATAGGGCCTTGTTTCACAACAAGTTCCCCTTATTTAGTAAGGTTTGACTAGTTGACAGCAAGTCCCTAATCAACCTCAATAGGCATGGTACTTTACCTCAAGCCATATCCTTCCATCTTAGCCATAATTCCATTAAAACCAGGCCTATATACCAAATCCAAACTAGAATATTACACCAGAGTGCATGTAATTCCAAAAATTGTACCCCAATCTATAAATGCATATTCCTGGTCAGTTCCCTAACCAAACCAACATGCCACAACAAACCATACATCTTTAACCACCCAACCTCCACCTCAAGCTAATATTCTATCTAGTTTGTTAGCACAAAAAATATATAAAATGAAGGATGAAATTTCTACCATATAAGTTGGGAAATATACCAAGAAGTTAAAGTTGGATGATGTGTGTTCCTACCCATTTGACATAAAGTATTTGAAAATACTATTTCCTATAAGGTACAAACCACCAAAGTTTGGAAAATACAAGGGTAAGGGAGACCCTAAGGCCCATTTGATATAATTCCTTTTTGCTTTCTATCTATTAGTGTACAGTGACATATACCTCCTCCTTTTGTTTCCCTAAAGTCTATAAGGGTAGGTTTTGGAGTGGTTCTTGAAATTGCCCAAGAACTCAGTATTTAATTTTGATGACCTTTCAGACAAGTTTATGAAGCATTTCTCTAAAATATTGAACATGAGATTTCATTGGTAGATTTAACTCAAGCCAAGAATAAATCTAGTGATTTTTTTTCAAGTTATCTATAGTTATGAATCTCACTTTCTAGCCACTTCACTCATAGCTTACAAGATAAATGATTAGTTATTGTGTTTACCAAAAATTTTCATAGTGTGCACATACCTTTAAATATATCATCAACAAAGGATTAATGATCGAATATACCCTTATCAACAAAAGGGTTATTAAAATAATCTCATCAAACCAAAACTAAAACCAAAACCAAGGAAATAGAAAAAATTAAAACCAAAACCAAGTCTAAACATTGAGACCAACCCATTCTAACCATTACAAAAAGCCCAAGAAATCTAAACATAACAAAAAAGTATTATAAATAGAGTAAAAAAATCACATCATGTCTAAATGGTGAAATTTCCATATACTCAACCAATGCCACACATGAAAATTACTCCTCACTAATAACCCATTCAACAAATGTTGCCTTTGAAGCAACATGACCAATGTAAAAAATACAGCCTTTGCCCTTATAAACCCCTCTTCCAAGGATAAATGTACCTACTCATCAAGTTTTTAGTGGCCTTGGATAACCTATTTAATCCATTTTTTTAATCTAGCTATAACTAATTTGATTAGTTGACCAATACCAAAGCACTATTCTAAGGGCATTCCTTATCTAGACTAGTACTAAGAAAATGATTTATGTGAATACCATTAGGTTCATGGACATAGTCTATGACATTATGTGAAGTTTTAGAATCACATCCACTAAGAGGGTGGGAGATGAATTAGTGTACAAATTCTTATTTAAATTCCATAAATCATTCATGAATCATTCAAACAAATTTATAGATATAATAATGTATAATTAACCATTTATATGAGCATGAAGTAGGAACATAACACATGGACACAAGATATATTTAGGAAAACCTCATGGGGAATAAAAAACACTAAAACATAGCTTAAAATATATTATTATAAGTAATTGATCAATATTTATTGAGGCACCAACCCCACAAGGAGCACCAACATACATATATATATATATATATATATATATATATATATATATATATATATATATATCTTCATGAAATGTTAAACATTCCTTTCTTATTTTCTTAAAACCTTATACATATATATATCTTCATGAAATGTTAAACATTCCTTTATTATTTTCTTAAAACCTTATACATGGTTTCCAAACCTCTATATCATTTATTCATGTCAATTTTTTAACTAGTCAAATTAGGCCTATAGACCTTCTCTTTATACTTGACTCTTTATCTCATCCATATTGGTCAAATAAAAACCTATTCATACTTGGATAAAATTTTAAATAGATAAAAAAACATTTTTAATAAGTGAAACACCTAATACATAGGTCAATCACCACCCATAAGGATAAAAACCACCATTAAGCCTAATAGAGACCAAATGTAATTAGGCCTTCTCAAAGCACAAATTTCACCTCGATCATCTTGGAACATCATGAGCATCCAAAAATGGATGAAATACTTAAAAAATATTCAATTATACCCTTTATAATCTCACCTTAGTTCCCCAACACTATTTATCTCATTTCACTCCTTGAACTACACCATTAGGTCTACTTCACAATTAGTCCTTCTCACTGCCACAAAGTCTTCTTTCAATATATTAAGCATACACTAAAATTTTACATATAACCATATAAAAAATAACATTTATATAACCTCCATGACCTCAAGGTCATCATCATGTTTATTATATTTCACCAAATATTTCAAAAGACCTTAAATAAACCATTTTCATATGCTTACTCAGAACTGTAAATAAGCCTTAAAAACCTAGTCAAGAACATTTGACTTTTAAAAAATTCATAGGAATTTATCGTGCATATAAATTTATTAAAATAAACCTATGAGACATATATAACAAATTCATATACAAAAAACTACAGGTAGCTCCAAAAAACATAGTCATGAAAACCAAGACTTAGAACACCTATGTGAACACTTTCATGATATTAAAATGGGTTTATATGATCCTTAATAATCCTTATAAAATATTTAAATATATTTGTGTGTGTACATACATACATATATATATATATATATATATATATATATATATATCTACACACACACACACACACACATATATATATATACATACATATATATACATATATATATATATACATACATATATATACATATATATACATATACATACATATATGTATGTATACATACATACATACATACATACATATATATATATATATATATATATATATATATATATATATATATATATATATATATATGTATACATACATATATGTATGTATACATATATATATATATATATATATATATATGTATGTATGTATGTATGTATATATATATATATATATATATATATATATATATATGTATACATACATATATGTATGTATACATATATATATATATATATATATATATATATGTATGTATGTATGTATGTATACATACATATATGTATGTATATGTATATATATATATGTATATATATATATATATATATACATGTATGTATGTATGTATGTATATATATATATGTATGTAGACATATATATATGTATGTATGTATGTATATATATATATACATATATATATATATATATACATATATATATATATATATATATATATATATATACATACATACATATATATATGTATGTATGTATATATATATATAGATATATATATATATGTATGTATATATACACATACATACACATATATATATATATATGTATACATACATATATGTATGTATACATATATATATATATATATATATATATATATATATATGTATGTATGTATGTATGTATGTATGTATATATATATATATATATATATATATATATATATATATATATATATATATATATATATACATATATATATATATCTGTGTGTGTGTGTGTGTGTATACATACATATATGTATGTATACATATATGTACATATACATATATGTATGTATACATATATGTATGTATATATATATGTATGTATATGTGTGTGTGTGTGTGTGTGTGTGTGTGTGTGTGTACACACACACATATATACATATATATACATATATATATATATATATATATATATTAAAAATTTTAATATCAATATTGGTCTTACATACCAATCTTATGTCTTTACCCTACACAGACCTCACTGTGTTAGATAGGTCACTTTGAGAGCAACTTTATGTTTGTATATGAGCATATTCAAAACTTATATTCAAATTTTATATGTGATATACATCTTTAAAAATAATCCCATGCATTTTGATCCATCCCTAATCCATTTCAGCCCATACCTAATCTCATTCTCACTTCTGCCTAGTTTTCTCATTGTCTTTCTCATTAGGCCTTTTTAGCCATACCCCAACTTCTATGACTAGTTTAGAATATTTAAGTTATAAAACATACTAAAAAACTTACATGATCATAAAATATAGTTCTCACATATCATTCTTTAATCATTTTTATTTTTTGACCTAGTCAACCCTACTTGCTACATCAAAAATCTAAGAAATAAGGGATTTACTATTGCTTCCACTCACTTTTATAATATAAAAATACCACTTAGAGAAACTTGGGAGAGTCCTCTACATTTTATAATCATAAAACTAGGTCAACTAAACCATTATAATCCATTTCCAACAATGTATTTCATATTAGGTCAATATGAGGGTTTTAGGAGGGTTTAGACTACTTTCCATTCTTAGCAAGCATTCATAAAGTATTACCCCTCAACTCTAAAACCAATGTTATTAAATTTAATCTATAACCCTTCCTTAACTACCATGAGTTTATTAAATCCTCATGTAAAGTTTACATGTGCCAACGAACATAAAAAAATCCTTCTCATGTTTGTAATACCTTATTCTATTCACATAGAAAACCTCAACACTAGTTTTCATCCTTTCTCCTTCAGAATTTGACCTCATTCTTGGTCAAAAAACTTGATACAACCTATCACACCTCTAAAAATTATCTTAATATCTTTGTAACCTTGTTAAATAAACTTGGCCCCTTATTAGGCCACACCAGGTCTCTTTACACATTAAGCCTTGAACTGTAAGTCATACTTAGACCTTGAACACACCTTAAAACCTCTTGTGTTATTCTCAACACCTCATTATCATGTCATAAAACCTCATACCTTTCTCACATACTATCACACATCTTCTTATAAGCCTCAATCTACTCACCTCACCATGGCACCAAACCTATACCTTCTCACTATATCTCTCAAGTATATGACTCATGAACTCATCCTCAAAAACAATAAAGATAAATCATAATGACATTAATGAATCTTTCATGACATTAATGACAACTTCATTCATACATTATAACACATTCTCAAAAATCTCCCCCTTTGTCATTGATGGAAACCACTCATTAATGGTAATCATTCAAAGAAGCTTCTCTTACTAGGATACATCTACCCCATATAGATCAATCTCCCCCTTTGACATTAATGACAAATCACTACCTAAACCAAAACATAGTAGACAAGAATGAAAGATAAAATCAGAAAGCTCCATTTATGTCATTGCATACCTTAGTCATCTTCTCAACAAATTGATATGACTCCCCCTTTGACCTCATAGCTTGTGCACTTATTTATTACTATTGGAACTAAATCACCTCCTTATTATCTCCCCCTAATAACTTTGACTTTATTAGTGACTTCTATGAATAGGAATCACACCTAATTCATGTCTCAGGTGTTCAAAATTAGACTTTGGAAGAGGCTTAGTCAATATATCTATAATATGATCCTTGGTGGACATAAATTAAAAGCTTAATACTTTGTTCACTTACTTTTTCTCTTAAAAAATGATACTTGATAGGAATTTTCTTGGTTATTAAATTCATGATAGGATTTTTTGAAACACTTATGGTACTAGTATTATCACAAAAAATAGTACTAAGACCATCAAACTCCACCTTGTAGTCTCTTAAAGTTTGTCTCATCCATAACACCTGAGTACAACATGAAGCTACTACAATGTACTCATAGTCACAATTAAATAAATCCACTCATGGTTGCTTCTCGCTTATCCATGAGATTAGACACTTACCTAAGAAGAAGGTTCCTCCACTAGTGTTCTTTATATCATCTAGAATCCTGACATAATCTACATTTGTATAGTCTACTAGATCAAACTTCTTGCTCCTTGGGTACCATAATCCATACTCTATAGTTCCCTTGAGATACCTAAGTATTATATTGATTTCTTGTAGATGAATTTCCTTAGGATCTACTTGAAATCTTCCCACAAGACCTACTACTTGCATGTTGCCAGGTCTAGAGGTAGTAGTATACAACAAACTCCCAATCATTGATATATATTTTGTCTAATTAACTCTTGAGGATTCATCTTCCTTACTTAGCTTCATATTTTAACCATAGGTGTACTTACAACTTTTAATCTTCCATTTAAAACTTATTTAACATCTATTTTATATAATTGACATGTGAAATGAATGTACCTTTTTTATATTGTTTGATTTGAAGTCCAAAAAAGAAGGATTTTTCTCCAAGAATGGACATTTAAAATTCTAAATTCATCACCTTTGAAAAGTCTTTGGTCATGTTATTTTTAGTTCCACCAAAGATTATATCATCCACTTAGAACACCACTATCAATTGATGGTCATTTTTAGTCTTGATATACAAGTTACTATCTGTAACTCCTCTCTTGAAACCTTGGTCTAAAAGATACTTGTCTTGTCTATAATACCAATCTCTAGGGGCTTATTTTAGACCATATAGGGCCTTGTTCAACCTATAGACATATTTCTTGTTATCAGTCAATATGAAACCCTCAAGTTTCTCAATTTACACTTCTTCCCCTAAGTTCCATTTACGAAAGCTGACTTGACATCCATTTGGTATATCTTGAAGCCTTTGAAATTTACATAGGCAATAAACATCCCAATATCCTCTAACCTTGTTATAGGAGCAAAGGTTTTCTTAAATCACACTCCTACTTGAGCATATCCCTTTCATACTAGTGTAGCCTCGTTTCTGGTGACTTCTCCAATCTCATTCAACTTGTTTCTAAGCACCCATTTTGTACCAATGATATTTTTATATTTAAGCCTAGGTAATAACTCCCAAGTCTCATTCTTCTTAATTTTATTTAACTCCTCATTTATGACATCTATTCGAAACTTAACTTCACTTGCTTTTACATAGCTTTTAGGTTAAAATTTGGATAGTAAGGTAATATTCTATTGATTAACATCACTCACCATTCTTCTTCATGCTTGTATACCTATACATTTATTGCCAATGATCTGAGATTCAGGATGATCCTTTTGAATATGCCTAGAAGGACCTTTTAATTCATTTATCTCATCAATTTCTTCTTCATCCTCATATATTTCTATTACTACTTCATCATTCTTTAACTGAGAATATGATTTATTTGTCTCATCAACCTTCACATGTGTGTTCTCCACTATCTTTTAAAAACTCTTGCTGTAACATCTATAGGTAGCACTAACTAATGAATATCCCAAGAAAATACTTTCATCTTACCTTGAGTAAAAATTGAATAAGTCCTCATCTTTCTTGATATAAAATCTACTCCCAAATACCTTAAAATGTTCAACACTTTTAGGTCTATCATTCCATAATTCATATGGAATCTTATAAGCATTGATCCTAATTTGTCCTCTATTCAAAAGTGTAAACTACAGTACCCACATCTTATCTCTAGTAGTCATCATACAACATTGACTTATTCAACATGGTCCTTGACATTTCTTGAACTATTTTGTTTTTTCTTCCGACCACCCCATTCTGTTGAGGTGTTCTAGCAGTTGAAAACTATCTTCTTATTGCATTGACCTCACAAAACACATCAAAATCATTTAACCAAAACTCTTCTCCTTTATCAAACCTAACACACTTGATTTTCACATTCATCTCATTTTATTACAAAGCCTTGAAAATTTTGAAATTACCTAGATATTCTAACTTCTCTTTCAAGAATGCTACCCAAGTCATTCTTGTGAAGTCATCTATAATAAACATGAAGTAGTTATCACCTTGAATACTTTGAATTTTTATCGGACCACATATATCAATATGAATTAGTTCTAAAGGTCTATTAGTAGAATATTATTTAGACTTAAATCTCATCTTAGTCTTCTTACCATGTTGATATGCCTAACAAAGAGCATCTAAAAGTTTTTAAATTTTGGGCATGTTCTTCATGGATCCCTTAGAGCTGATTTTGACTAGATTGTTAAATTTCATATGACCTAACCTCTTATGCAATATCCAACTTTCATCTACCTTAATCATAAAACACTTCTCTTTTATGATCTCATTTAATACATAAACATTGTTCTTAGTTTTCTTAGATTTAGCAATCAACCTTCCTAATTTTTCTCTCCTTATCTCACATCCTTTATCATGAAAAGTTAGGGTATGTCCTTGGGTGCACATTTGACTTACAACCAACAATTTTTGTTTTAAGCCATATACATACAATACATTTTCTATCTTGGTCTTCCCATTGTCCAAGCTCAAAATACCTTTGCCAACTATATTAGCAGATGTGTTATCTCCAAACCTCACTAAACCTATGACATTCTTCTTCAAAGTGATGAATTTTATTTTATCTCCTATTATGTGACTTGTGTATACACATAATATTTTCAAACTTTTATCAATTATTGAAGCTATTTATCTTTTGGGAACCTATCAAGTCCCAATATCTCTAAGTGTACACCTTAAGGGGTACATCAAGAAAGGGGTGGGTAGACCATTAGTGCTTTGGAGGATTGTTATCATTTTTTCCACTTGTTATTTGTAGACTTATCTCGTAAAAATCATTCCCCTAAGCTTGTTCTTCTCTCATGTACACTCCTCCAGTCATTTCCCATCTTTCATACCCATTTTCCTAACCTAAAACCCCTTTCAAAAGTTTATAGTACTAGGTCAACTGGGTCAACATTGTACTATTATTATTGAAACTCACCTAGGGTCTAGGTCAGCTCTTGGCTGACCTAGCCTGTGAACTACTGAGTTTTCATCAATAATAGTACTAGGTCAATTGGGTTGACCCTGTTGGCTAAAACTTTCAAAAGGGCTTATGGTTAAATATACCTATATATACAAGATCATTTTTCCATTATTTAGAGAAGATAAAAATAAGTAAGAGTTATTTTACATCTACTTATCCACCATTATACTTGAGGAGCAACCTTAGGGTTACATACTTTCTTTGGAGATGCAGATCTTGTCTTATGGATAAGTCTTTTGGATGCATTGATAGGTTTCTTACCCTAGAGCTAATTTATCTTCATCATCCTTACATACCACAACAACCTCTTGTAAATCACCTTGGCCAAGGGAGAGATTGAGGATTGATGGGTTCATCTTCAAAGGTAAGTATTCCTAACTTTATTCCTCCTTTGTAAGAGTAGATAGATATGCATTTGTACTTATCTTACATGCATTAAGATTTTTTATACATTGATGTGAGTATATTTCTCTTATGCATGTTTAATTTTATAGTTTATTACCCCCACTTTATGCCACAAGATTTGGTGAGCACTAAATTAAATTTATTTGCTTTACTTGTTATTAGTTTAGTGAATATGAAAATATAGGGCTTAGTTAGGGTTAATGTGTGTTTTTTCTTAACTAGAGGCTTTGGAACCCTCCCTAATATTATTATTGTGATAAGAGATCCCCTAATTGGGTCTACCAAATCTACATATTGGTCATGTTCTTGACTATTTAATGTATCCTTAATTATAAGTGTAATTAGGATCTATCTTCTCTGAGATAGGATTGATTTATGGATCTAATGCATTTTTATTGAATATATTCTATGAACTTGATGTGAATCTAACCCTTAAAATTTTTTTTTCACATTTTTCATTTTTATCATTTCATTTATTATTTTCTATATTTATAATACTAGGTCGATACGACCAATAGAGTTTCTAACTTCTATGCATAGGTTTAACACACAATCACATTAAAATGACTCTATTATTTCTATGTAGGTATTCATCAAATACACATTATTGGGTCAAACAAGTTAACATAGTACTCTTATTCAGCTCCATAAAACAAACTAGGTTGACTAGGTAGGTATAGTATTCAAGACAACTTCTAGAAAATAAACTAGGTTGACCAAGTTGGTATAGTCTTATTCACAGGCTTCAACCAATAGTGAATTTTATAACTAGGTCGACATGGTAGAATTTATAAGTAACATTCAAGGCACTTCAATATAAATCTCACATTCCTCAACATCTTCCAACCCATCAAGGTTCCTTTCTCTCTTTCTCTTTCATTGTAGTTCTTCCTTACAATTCTATTTTACACATTTTACAATATTTAAATTGCCATCATACAACAAGCTAGGTTAACCTAGTCAACCTAGTTATGTATTATGCCTTCTATTTGAAATACTAGGTTGACCCTATCAACATGGTTCTTAAATACCTTTACTTTTGTAGTATATTAATGACATTGTCAACTCTATTCTGTAATGTCTACATACACTATCATCTGAATTGACACTGTATTGTTTTTCAAATTGGGAATTAATAATTACATGTTAGTAATTACTTCACACTTTCAATTTTAGTTATTTTCATGATTAGAATAGATCACATAATCTAATTAGGTGGTTTTTAATATACTATTTGATTTCACTATTTTTCTCTTTCTTACACACACTATCAAATCACATAATTTCAAAACACATTTAAACATTTGTCTACCCAAGGCCTACCTACTTAGATTACATCACCAAAGGGAAAGCCAACTTGGTTTTTTGGCCAAGTATAAACACATAGTTAATGGTATATATTGGAAAAGCACCCAACACCCTTATCATTGTGAGATTGTGAAGTGAGGGGGTAGGCCCCAATACCAAGCTAGGACCATTGCCAACATATATCATTTTCAATGTAAACATCCTAAAACCATCCCTAGATTGTTTTCTAGTTCCCTACTTTCAACCAACTTACCTATCACACTTAAATTAACATTTTATAATAATCTAAAAACATTCAGGATGTCCACTTAGTTATCATTTACTTTTCAATTTGACTATTTTCTCTTTACTCATTGTCCTTCACCACCAAATAGGTCAATCAACCTTATTGTGACATTCATAAAATTTTTGATCACTATACTAGAGATTATTCCATATACCAAGCTTCCTTAGCTTCTATTACACCTTCTATTATGAGTACATCTACCAAAACTACTCATTAGTGTATCTATTGCTTCCATGGCATAGATAACCATTCATCCATATATTATCACAAGCTATTATAATATATTACACTTTGCATCCCACTACTCCTTAGTCCTTAGAAAAGGCTATACCTCCCTTGAAGGTACTACGTAAGTATATTCCTAAGTACAGATAGGTATATTGTCTCTAGCACCAATGTGGCACACATCACACTGATCATGGCTTCATCCTTTAGTAGCATCTTAAGGATCACCTCTTAACCATTCTTTTACCTTATACTATTCTTCCCATAGTTATTCTCACAAGAATGATCCCCCTTATTCTACCATGGTTCCTATTAGCCATCTTTGGACCACATACCAAGTTGTGACCACTTGTTGAGTAACCTTGATGTAGAGTTCCTGATCAAGTAATTGATTCAAATAGTCTGGATAAGCTCTAGATGGTGCAGATAGAATGAATGGGTCATGGAGATCATGAATATTTTAAAACTAAAAACATTAAATGAATCACAAATTGGAAACTGCATGGAACTCATCTACTCCATTCACTCCATCTAGATTTTCTCCACATATTTGTTCACACCAAGATACAACTCACATGATGAAGATCAAGTAGGCTAGCCAACTATGGATTTGATATATTCACTCAAGAATAATTCTAGTCTAGTAGATTACATGGGTTTTCTTCTTATAGCATTAATAATGTCCCTTAAAAGTTTGACACTTTTGTGAGTCCTGTATTTCAAGTTACAAGTCTACACAGTTGGTCAAAAAATGAAAGACATCTGTGTAAGTGTTGACTTTATACCAAGGAAAAAATCCACATGATTTTAAATTTGATGGGCTATAAGATGTCAAAAACATTCTTATAGACATAAAATGATGTTCATGTGAACATCAACTTTAAGCTCCATGAACTAGACATTGGGGTTCAAAAATCTCTGGTGGAGACCTAAGGAAAACATGTGATTAGTAAGTGTAAAATATATGAGAGCTTGGATCAATTCAAATGGTCAAAGGATCCTAAAATACAATAAGAAGTAGATCTTGAGGTGATGGGTCCTAAAGATCTATGACCCACTATTAACTAGATTTTAGGATCTAACGGTACGTGATGGTCAAGGTGTTAAAGGAATGAGCCAAGATATTTATACAAGGGATGATCAAGAACAATGATCCTAACTTAAAGATGAGGAACCTAAAATCAATCTTGACCCAAGTTGGGAGTAGGAAAATTAGCTCTATGGATTTTTATTAGACTAGTTATTGGGCAAAGTGTTATATATATAAGAAAACCAATATTTTTAGATTGGTTTTCCTTTATATATAATTTTGTCTAAAATCCAAAATAGAAGGGGATACGTGGCCAAAAAAAATCATTTTGAGCCATGCCTCGATAAGCTACCAATTTAGAGTAGACATGAAATGTCCTTGGTATTCAAAGACCCAAAAATATTGCATTCATAATAAGGTCTTATGGAAGATCAATGGATCATATCTTGGACATTTGGAAAGTAGTTAAAGCATTCATTTCTAACAAGACTAGGATTTACCACTCTTGGAAAACTCTTGTTTTTTAGTATAACTAGCTAGAAATAAAATAATCTAGAGGCTATCTAGGCAAAATAATGAAGATATCATGATGATTTACCTTGATTAAACCAAAAACATAATAAAATAGCTAAATTTTGATAGACAATAGGCTACCAACTTCTCCTCTCTATCTCTTTCTATATTATAAATAGAGGCCTTTGGGCCACATATATATATATATATATATATATATATATATATATATATATATAACTTCTTTTGATAGATTCTTATATCTCTCTTTGTATTTCTCTCAATTCCCTCCTTTGGTTAGACCAGACTCTGCTAAGGAAGAATCTGTAACCTCTTGATGTAGATACAAGGTTATGATTTGATTTTATTGTCTTGGTATCGTGTGTACTTATCTCACCTAGCTACTAATTTATCCACTCATATATGTTATGTTCTACATTCCTTGGTCAAAGCTTGCATGTGGATACTATGACTGGTTAGTGTCTTATTTTAGGCCTCTCCTTTCATTTCCCTTAGCCTAGATCATTTGGTAAGCCTCTACATGGATGTATATAAGATAGTTGGATTTTAAATTTAGCCTCTACTCATTTCATTAGTGTTCTTTAGGTTAAGTGGGGGGGATCAACCTGTAATTTTGGTGCATCAATTATTATCTTTTTTAGGAGTGCTTATCCCCTTCTAACCTTTTTCTTGTGAAATATTAAGCTTAGTTTTAGTCTAGGTGAGCATCAAGGAGGAACCAATCTACTCTAGAGGTTCAACCCCATCATGAGATACCAACAACCTAAGGTTATTCCCATTTATAGCTTGACTATGGGAATCCTTAAAACCACTTCTCCCAATGGTATGAGTTGAAGCTATAATAGTTTTTGGCATGCCTAATGGGACTAAAAGTCTAAATTAGTAGAAGAATTTTTGGTGTTGTCCTTCTTCATATCAGCCTTTAGAGGTATTCAATAAACATAAATGGTGACTCTTAGCACCTATCATCTAGTTTAAGTAGCCTAATTGCTTAACCCTCATTTTCTAGTATATACAATCATCGCCTATTTGATCAAAATGCATCTTCATTCATTTCTTATCTTTCGTATCAAGTTAGAAATATCCATGGCTTCTCCCCAATTGGCCCTCAAGATTTAATTTGCCAACCTCATCATATTTTCCCCCTCTCTTACTTGTCAAAAAAATGCTTAGGGAGGTATGGATTAACCTTGAAAAGGAATAAAGAGAGGTTGATAGGGAAAATGAGTACTATAGGCAATAACAGGAGATTGAGTACCAATCTTATGTTTAGGAGCAATAATTAAGGTTTTGGGAAGAATGCTTGGTTATGAAAAACCAATCCCCCTAAAAAAAATGACTATCAATCACTTTCAATAAGGATATCCAACCTTAGACCCCAATTTCCCTCTCCTACTCTTGTTTGACCCCTAGTCAACTTTACCCAATCTCATCCTTATTAATTAAGGAACATATAACCATCCCATCATGGATCCTCTCCTATGATAATGACCCTAACTATGTCATACCCTCCCTTGAGAAACCACCCCCCCCCACCATGTCCATTCAAGAAAAGGAGGATATGGCCAAGCCTTATGATTTTCTTTTATAGTAAATGATAAAAGAGGATGTAAGGAAAGAAAAATAAGTGCCAGTTGAGGTAGCCTAGGAGCCAGTCTAAAAAGAAATAGAGATCAAGAGGGATCTAAATGAAGTATGGAAATAGTTACACCATGACTTCATAGACCAAGTAAAGGTTTTAAACCAACTTTTTCCTCTTCCAGAGCATGAACTTACCAATCAAGCTGAGGAGACTGACCAATCTCAAGATTAATTATCCCTTAAAGGTAGTATTGATGTCTAAAAAAATAAAGGGGAATCATCAGATTTAGGGCCATAGGGAAGAAACATTTTGAGCCATAAATGGATTGATGAGTTTCCACATGGCTCCTCTTATAGAAAGAAAAGCAATAATGGTGTTGAATTTTGCATTATCTTAGATGACCAAGGAGAGACTACCTTTTGAGATGACTTAAAGCTTTTTTGCCTAAGCCTAGACAATCAACCAAACACCATTTCAAAGGAGCCACCATGTGTTCTGATTAATTCAGAGCACAAAATTAAGCCATCAAAAGGGGAGTTTTTAAAGGCCCTTACAGTCCAAGTTAGACCAAGCCTTGAAAAAATAGAGCAATGCATCTAAATTGGAGACATGTTTACTTATTTTTAATTGCTCAGGAGTAGACCAAAGAAAGCATCAGCTAGGCCTTTCAGCCTACATGCCATAAGCTCCAAAAAATAAGGTGTTCCCTAGCCTAGTTCATCATAAGTGATGCCAAATCCTTTCCATTTGATCCAAGTAGAAGCATTTGTAAATTATAAACCTTGAATATAATATAAAATAGGTTTCATGCTTCTATCTAAGTGCTTTTATGCACATTTTCATTTAGTAGGTTAGTTGTTTTTTATTTCTTGCATTTGCCCCTATTTTTTTAGTCTTTATTGATTCAAGAGATAAATTACTAAGAGAGGGAGCTTTTCATCACCTCCACAACTAGATCAGTTGTAAAGAGGTGAATTTATGCCCAATAGATTAGACTACTAACTTGGTCTAGGTTTTCAAAGCATAGAAAGCATGTTTCCCTATAAGTCACTAGAAATATTTACCATCTTTGGCCCACATACCAAGTTTTTCCCACTTTTAGAGTAACCTTGATGTAGAGTTCCTGATCAATCAATTGATGTAAATAATCTAGACAAGCTATAGATAGTGCAAATGAAGTGAAGTTACCATGGAGCTCATGAATTTTATAAAACTAAAAACATTAAATGAATGACAAACTAGAGAGCACATGGAACTCATATTTTCCATTCACTCTATCCAAATTTTTTCTACACATTTGTTTGTGACAAGCTATAGCTCACACAATGAAGACCAAGTAGGTTGACCAACTATGCATTTGATATATTTACTCATGAAGTATTCCAAGCTAGTAGATTAAATGGGTTTTCTCCTTATATAATTAAGAACATCTCTTGAAAGTTTGGTAGTTTTGTGAGTCTTTTGTTTCAAGTTAAAAGTCTAAAAAGTTGGCTAAAAATGAAAGATGTTCATGCAAGTGTCAGCTTTATACCAAGGAAAAAATCCACATAAGTTTAAATGTTATGGTCTTTGAGACATCAAAAATTTTGTCATGGACATAAAATTAAGTTCACATGAATGTCAAATTTAATCTCCATGAACAAGCCATTAGGGTTCAAAAATACTTGGAAAAGACCTAAGGAAAAGCATGTGGCCAATAAATGTCAAGTCTATAGGAGATTGGATCAATTCAAATGGTTAGAGGGTCATAAAATCTAATAAGAAGTAGAGCTTGAGGTGATGGGTCCCAAATATCCTTGAACCATGATTAACCAAGTCTCAAGATCTGATGGTACATGATGGTCAAAGTGTTAAAGGAATGAGCTAGGATATTTATGTAAGGGATGATCAAGCATGATGAGCCTAACTTAGCAAGATACCCAAACTCAAGCCTAACCCAAGTTGGTAGAAGGATAAATCTCTTTATATATTTAGATTGGACCAACTATTGGGCAAAGTGTTATATCTATAAGAAAACCAATATTCTTAAATCATTTTTCCTCTATAGATTATTTGGTCTAAAATCCAAGATAAAAGGGGATACATGGTTAACAAAAAATCATTTTGAGTCATGCTTCGATAGGCCACTAATTCAGAGAAGACATGACATATCCTTGGTATTCAAAGACCCAAAAATCTTGCCTTCATAATAAGGTTTGGTGGAAGATAAATGGATCAGAGCTTGGAGATTCAAAAAGCAATTGAAGCATTCATTTCTAACAAGACCAGGATTTGCCACTCTTGGAAAACTCTTGTCTTTTAGTGTAACTAGCCAAAGATAGAATAATCCAGAGGCTATCAAGGAAAAATCATGAATATCTCATGATGATCTACCCTAATTAGACCAAAATCATGATAAAACATCTAAAAGCTAATAGATGATAGGTTACCAACTCCTCTCTCTCTCTCTCTCTCTCTCTCTCTCTCTCTCTCTCTCTCTCTCTCTCTCTCTCTCTCTCTCTCTCTCTCTCTCTCTCTCTCTCTCTCCTATAAATAGAGGCTTTAGGGATAGGAAAAGATATCTCTCACTTTTTTTGATAGATCATTATATCTCTCTCTATCTTTCTCTCATATCCCTCCCTTGGTTAGACTAGACTTTTCCAAGGAGGAATTTTTAACCTCTTAAAGTAAATAGAAGGCTATACTTTAATTTCATTGTCCTAGTTTAGTGTGTACTTATCTCACCTAACTACTAGTTCATCCACTCATATATGTTGTCTTCTACACCCTTGGTCAAAACCACATGTGGATACTACTAATGGTTAGTGTTTTATTTTATGCCTCTTTTATTTTATGCCTCTCCTTACATTTCCCTTATCCTAGATCATTTGGTAAACCTCTACACATATGTATAGAAAATAGTTTGATTATGAACTTAACCTCTACTCATTTCATTAGTGTTCTTTAAGTCAAGTGGGGAGGATTGACCAGTACTTTTAGTGCATCACCTATTAGCTTTATTAAGATCCACTATCCCCTTATAACCATTTTAATACGAATCTTTAGGCTTAGTTTTAGATTATGTGATCATCAAGAAATAACCGGCCTACTCTAAAGGTTCAGCCCCATCACAGGATACCCATAGCTTAGGGTTGTTCCCATTTTATAGCTTGACTAGGGGAAGCCTTAAAACTACTTCTCCCAAAGGTGAGAATTGAAGCTATAATAGTTCCACCTCCTATGGTTCCATCTCCTCCTATGGTCCCTTATTCACCTTATATGCTTCCACCCATGAGTCCCTCACCCATGGACCTTCCCTCACTAGTGTATCCTTCACCTATGAGTCCCTCACCCATGGCACCTTCCCTACTAGTGACCCCTTTATCTCATATAAATTCCATTCCCATGTATTATCCTAAGAATCCCTTGCATGATATACATCATCAACATGATCCTTCAAGCATTCCTACCTTTTCTATTGAAGAGATTCAACATGAATTTTCCTAGCTTTTGTTAAAGATCGATGCGACATTATCTACAATTTGCATTCAACTTAATAGAGACTTATCATATGTTATGGATAATGTGTGTGGACAAATATATAAGTACTTATGATCACATGCATGGTGTTCTTACATTTTCATTTGGATTAGATGTGTGCTCCAACTTTATCTTTATCTATTTTTATATATATTATTTGACATTGTGTCAAATTCTTATTTATCTTACATGATTACTTTGGTTTCGCACTTTATATTTCTTATGATGTCATTATGTTCTATTATGGATTTATTTTTCATCATTTCCTTATTTTCCTTCTAGAGTTTATTTCTTATAACTCCCTTGTTATTTTTTATGATTGTTTACTATCTTATCTCTATAATCATAGATAATTATTATTGTGACTTAGTTATATAAACCTTACTCCCTTTTGTCATTACTTATTTACCATGTCATTAGTTATAAAATAATTCATCTCATTATAATATACTTTTACCAGACCACTTTGGATCTCCTTTTATTTCCATTTTTCCCTTTCACAAACTAAGCATACACATGGTTGAGACTTGAGATAACATGTTAGTTCATCATTAATCCTAAGTGTTCTAGTTAGTCTTGTCTTTAGATACTTAGCTTCCTTTAGACAAATCCTAAAGCTCATTTATGGGTATCACTATATCTCATGATTGGTCATTCCAAGTCCATATGGAGGAGGAATCATAAAATCCATAAATACATTCAAAATATAAATCATTTAACAAAAGGTAATGATCCAAAAGGAAACATTCAAAATTATTAAAAGTTAAATCACACTAAAATATGTCATTCTAAGCACATCTCTTTATTCTAATCGAAGCTAAAACTCCATAGTTGGCCTCAAAATAGATCTGAGGTCCATTGGAGTGAGGTAGGATAATATATCATAAAAGGAGAATAAAAAATCTTTTAGTGCTACATACTTTCTCACACAAGTACCCAATCTTCATATTAGATCGATGACTCTGTAAAGGATCTTGAGGAATAAGGAACATGTTGTGGGAAGGTATGACCATTTTAATTTTCTTGTACCAAACTAACTTCATGATTTGATCTTAGTAGCACACTTATTTGCCTACACAATTTTATGTCTTTAGCAAACATGTATCCTCTATATATTGATGGTCACTAGTCACTTAGTGTCTTCTCATGTCCTTAGTGTACCTCATGTATTCTAAGGTCTTCTCACAAGACACATACATTATGATTTTTACATTCCCTTTTTCACTCCCTACAATCCTAATATTTCCCCTTGAGAAATATTTTTTTATTCACTAATAACTCCCATAGGGATTCCATTTGTGAGTTGCATTGTAAGACCATGGATAGGACCTGGCCTTCCTCACAAATTAGCAAATTTTCAAATTACCATTCCAAACATCCCCTTTTACCATATTTTCATATTATTTCCACCTCATTGGTGATACCTTTGTGAGTTACAATGTAATACCATGGATAGGATCTGGCCTTCCTCACAAAATCTTTCAAAACCTAAGTCAATGAAATTACATGTGTCAAATATGAGATAATATGCGATTGATTATTAGTTACATGTCATTGATATGCTTCCCATTTTTATTTAATATGTTTTATGATTAATTCATTAATATTTCACTTTTATCTTCTTATTTTTTGATTACATGTAAGAATCCAACCACTTTTCTTAAGTTTTTCATACTTCCCAACTTGAATTTATGTGATTAATTTAAGACCATTTTTGTGAATTTTGTTTTTATTTTATACTTCCCAATGTGATTTAGTATGATTGATTGAATTAATTGATTTTTTTTATACCATTTGGTCTTTCATGTGCTTTCTACTTTATTACACTATTTTCATACTTCCCAACATGATTTAGTGTGATTTTACTTGTTTTAATTTGGTGTCAATCTTTGTCATGGTTTAAAAACAAAACTTTTTTCTCTCTTGTTTATCATTATTTTGGTTTCTTATACTTAGTAATTTCTTTTTACTATAGATTTCCCAACATGAAATAGTGTGTATTATATTTTTTTTGAGTAATTATACTTTATCAAGTCTTTTTACCTATTTATTTTTAACCATGCATGTGTCCTACATAATGATAGAAAATAAAACACAACACATATATTTCCTATAGCATATACAACAAAATAAAAATACATGTGATATAAAGAAATATATCCATGCAACCACAACCATAACCATAATTTAAATACATAATATCTACATTGAACTGTCCAAATAAGATATATATATATATATATATATATATATATATATATATATATATATATATCATGTGTTTTTTTACAAAATACAAAAATACATCTCTCTAACTCTAAGGTTGGGATCTATCATGTCTATCTCACGGCCTAATTATGCTACCCATAGATGCCTTAGATAATCCCCTCTAATAATACACTATAAAGAGGATGTCTGATATCTCAAGCCTACTACCTATCCCTATAGGTTGATCACCTAGGCCTCTACCTATCTTATCTAAATCATGGTAGCTAAATGTGTAATTCTCTCCTGAGCTAAGGCCTTCCATTCATATGCCTATCTATCTCCCACCCCTACCTATGGTTGTATCCCATCTCCACATGCTTGTAATTTCCTCATAACCTCTCCTATTAATCTAAACCAACTCACCTAAGCTAGGGCATATGGTACCTTGGGATCATCCAATGTGGTTAAGTTGTATGGTGTCAACACCCCATCTAGGATATCATGGAGTTCTCCCCTCACTAGGGATCTACATATGGTCTCCTCCTCCTCTACAAGATCTAAAAATTTCATACCAAATATATGTTAGATCATAGATATATCTCAAAATGTTATCTATCTATAATCTATCAATCAGATCTTATATAACTAGTATTCTATATTTAAAAACTTAAGCAAATTTTAACCATTTATTACTTGTCCTAGTATCACCAAGCACCATCTATCCATCTATTCATCCACTGAGCACAATCTCTCCATCAGCTCATCCTCTAAGTACCTCATCTATGGCATGTCTCCCAATCAATGCAAACCCTAGGGTTACCACTCGTGTTTGTATCAAGCTTCACCTTAGTGATGCCTCTATAAACCAACTCTACCCTAGGCCAACTAATGGTTCATCTTAAATGACCTCTCTCTATGCTCTCTCTCACTATTGGCATATTTATCAATGGTGAGATTGAGGTGTTCATCACTCCTATTGTGATGATAGATGTGGTACCTATGGTACTCTTACATCCACATCCATGTCCTCTCTAGTTATTATCTATTATGCTCAACCTATCCATGGTCTCTCACACCATGATCTGATCTCTAGTTTTATGATTGGTGGTCCCTCTCCTCCTCTCCCCCTTATCTCTCTCAAATTCCAAGCGCAAAATTTATGCACTACTATAGGATCCACTAGGTGAGGGAGTCTAAACTAACCTGACAATTGTGCCACTAGATGTAGCTCTACCCACCATGGCTAGTGGCATGTGATCCATGTTCATGCTAACTCTAGTGCTACCATCCTCCAACTCAACCAAACTATCACAATGTGTGCATATGTTTACCACATTATATCTCCTCATGGGACCATTTTTAGTGCTGGCATATGGGGCACAACCCATGCTACTTGATCATGTATTTATCTTAGCACTTGAGGCAATTGGTCATGAATCTTATGGGGAAACCTAGCTAGTCAATACATTATAAATCTCTCATATATCCAAACACTCAATAATATCATTGGCCCCATGGTCTTCTATCCTCTAGATAGAATCCCATACATATCATGTATGAGTTAAAACTAGATGATAGAACCTAGGTCATAGAATGCCCCTGCTCTAATATCGACTAGCATAAGGTAATCATATATAATGATACCTTACCATCTAACTTATGACACAACACTCATTTCATCATAACCTATCACTACCTTTTAAATATCTATAATTTAGGATATATGGACATTAAATAGACTCACCCTTAGTTCCAAGTAAATCCTATCTGAGTAAGTTACCCATTGGGATAATACTCATCTCTCCTCCTACCCATCCAATATCCCATGATCATCAACATACCTCTTATAGAAAGTCTAATTAAAGCATGTAATCATCTAATGTGATACCCACCTCAATGGTATCCCCATCCACCACCTAGCTAAATGTATTAGTCAAGCACTCCCAGGCTCCTAGGAACATGACCACTAAATCAATAGTCAATGGAACTCATCGCATCTCCATGATGGCTCCTAACAGTCCACCCCTATAAAATGCTCCAATATATTTAGTAGCCATGATATATCCACTAATCTCTTGAATATTTGACTCCCATATAACTATAAAACAATAAAATAGGTATTATATCTCCATGCTACTTATAATCAAATACATTATTTTTAAATTTTAACAAACACAAACCTAATTTTCCTTAATATCTTCATTTTCTACCAATTTCACCTATTTTTAGCCTACTTGGCCATTTCATTACTTGATCAACCTAGGCCTTTAGCATACTATTTTGGATAAATTCCTCCATTTCAATACTATATAAACCACTTAGTCACATACTAAGTTGACCAAATAAGTACTAGGTCGACCATGTGGACTTAATCAACTAATTTGACCCTTTCATTTTTACCTTAGTAATGAGTTAGCAATTTAGATTAACTAACTAAGTCAACACTAGGGTAATAAGTCATCACTCTACTTAAATCAACTAATTTAACACATACCTACTAAGTTAGCACTATTAAATCAATATTTTCAACCTACTAGGTTGATTGGGTCGACCTAAATGGTTCACACTATCGACTCTTTGACCCATTAGTAATAAAAGCCTTTGGCATTTATTAATCTGATTCCTTTTAACCCATTTCCCCATTTGATGTCTATTACCCTTATCAACTTCTTAGGGTTCATTCTGGTTTATATAATTTGTCTAATTTACAAATTTCTATAAAACATTTAATTTATAATAAAATACTTAAAACAAGTTTGAAATTCTCATTTGCCTACTTATGTTGCACATGTTGCAACCACTAGGCATCTTCCTCATCTTAGTTTTCATCTCCTCACCATATTTTCTCTTTTAGATTTCATTAGGTCTCTAAGAGATCTATTTTTCTCTCAAGATAAGCCAAACAATAGTAAATGACTTTATTCTCACTCTATTTAAAGTTACTATTCACAATTCTTTACCTTTCAAATATTTACCACCAGATTCCTTATTTTTATCATATATTTGTTTTTACTCACTCATTTTTCAAACCATAAAAATTTATGGAATCATGATGTCATAGATAATAATTTCCACTACTATATGTCTATATTATAAAAATTATGATTTTTCCCTTTTTTTCCACTAATCTCTATAGGTTCACCCAATGTTCCTCGTATTGGATGCCTTCACATATCTCATATCTCCTTATTTATATACAACACTAAGGTAAGTAAAGGTACATGTTTTTCAATTATATCCTTTCATTTATCATATTTTCTCCTTACTACACTTTATTTAGTATCAGTGATATGTGTCATCATGTTCTATTCCCGAAGCACCATCCCATGTTATACTTATGTGACACATGATGAGATTCAAGTGGGTCATATGTATACACATAATATTTTTAAACTTTTATCAATTAATAAAAATATTTATCTTTTAGGAACCCATAAAGTCTCCATCTCTCTGAGTGCATGCCTTAAGGGGTGCACCAAAAAAGGGGTGGGTAGACCATTGGTGTTTCATAGGATTATTGTCCCTTTTACCACTTGTTGTCTACACACTTACTTCTTGAAAACCATTCCCATAAGATTATTATTCTCTATTATACACTCCTCTAGTCATTTTTTATATTTTATACCCCTTTTCCTAACCTAAAACCCCTTTTGACAGTTTACAATACTAGGTCAACTGGGTCAACCTTATACTCTTATTTATGAAACTCATTTAGGGTTTAGGTTAGCTCTTGGTCGACTTAGCTGATGACCTTGTGAGTTTTTGTTAATGAAAATACTAGGTTTATTGGGTCAACCCTATCAGCCAAAACTTTTAGAAGGGCTTAGGTTTAAATCCACCTATATATACAAGATCATTTTATGATTATTTAAAGAAGAAAAAAAGAAGTAAGAGATATTATTCATCTACTTATCCATCATTCTACTTGAGAAGCAAGCTTAGGGTTTCATACTTTATTTGGAGATATGGATCTTGTCTTATGGAGAAGTATTTTGGATGCATTTATTGGTTTTTTAACCTAGATCTGATTTATCCTTGTCATCCTTATATACCATAATAACCTCTTGTGAAGAACCTTAACCAAGGGAGAGATTGAGGCTCGACAAGTTCTTCAAAGGTAAGTTTTTATAAATTTATTCCTCATTCTTAAGAGTAGATAGATATGAATTTGTATTTCTCTTCCATGCATTAGGATTCCATATACATTTATGTGAGTATATGTCTCTTATGCATGTTTACTTTTAGTGTTTATTACCCCCACTTTGTGTTACAAGCTTTGGTGAGCACTAGATTTGATTTTTTTGTTTTACTTATTATTAGTCTAGTGAATATGAAAACATAAGGTTTAGTTAGGTTTATTTAATGATTTTACTTCATTGGAGGCTTTAGAAACCTCCCTAATATTATTTTTGTGATAAGAGATCCCCTAATTTGTTATAGCAGATCTACATATTGGCCATGTTCTCAATTATCTAATGTATCCCAAATCAAAAGTGTAAGTAGGATCTATCTTTTTTGATATAGGATTAATTTATGGATCTAATGAATTTTTTATTACATACAACTTTAATATCCATTATCTATGTACCACTTCAAATCTTCATTCTAAGTATGAAAGGCAATTTAGGCTATCATAGATTCTTCTCCTCTAGATTCCTACTTCTCTTTAATCTTACCCATAGGATCTATTTTCTTGATCCATTATTTATTATAATGACTACATATATTCTTAACATGACTATTTTTCCTTATATATATTTTCTTAAACTCTCTTTCAATATGTCCTCTTTGGTTGTAATTATAACACATGATTCTATTGTGGATAATTTTGACCTCACAAGTCAAAATATCACCCCTATTATTCAAAACTTTACATATCATTCCAATTTGTCTTGTTTTTCAGTATGTTAGTCTTTAATATTCATTAAAGTGATCGTTAGAAACCATTATTAACAAGATTTAAGGTTGATTATGTTATTTAAGGTTTTGTCTTTCATTTGTCTTATGCTTGTCTAGTCATTTTTTGGCCTTTCCAAGCCATTTTCAGTGGTAAAAAGAGTATAGAATGGCTTGGTGAGTTTAATATCATGTTTTAAGGTCATTACATGCCTAAATTATGAATAATTAGGTTGATCACATTCTAGACTAACTTTATGACTCATTTCTATGCAGTTTTGACCATTTTATGACCCCCATAGAAGGTTTTGTAAGTTTTTGATGGTATATAATTAGGAAGAAGATTAATTACATATTTATTTAACTCATTATACATTTTATATACTTAAAAACACATTTAAAATCATTTGAATCAGAACTCTTTAGCTATTTGGCCTTTTTTCAGTGGAAAAATAGGCCTTTTTGAGGCATTTATACATGTTTTTAGAGGATTTTTATGATAAAATAATATAATAGGATTAATTGGATCCCAAAAAGGTCATATAAATGGTTTTTGTGAAGTTTTAGATGAAAAAATATAAAAACCCCACTTTACTGTATATCAACCTTCTGGTAGCTCCAAAAAGACAGTTTTCAAATGTTTGGTACAGAAAGAGGAGAGAGAGTTAGGATATGAAAATTTGGTAATTATTAAGCTTATTATTAATATTTAAATTATTTTAATTTTTTAATGTATTTTTTCCCTCATATTTATTAACAATCACTAAGAGTGACAGTAGGTCACTATAGCCTATACATCCTAGAGGAGTCTATTCTTGGACTTGTTTCTCAAGATCAAAAAATTATGGAGATAAATGGTTTTAGGGATGATTTTATAGGTAATTAGGCTAATTTTAATTTTTTTTCATTTAATAACTACTTATATAAAATTATTTATATCATAAAACCATTTTTCCTTCACTATCTTTGTGAGTGGTCTTTTGGGTCAGTTTTGAAGCAAATTTTGAGTTGTTAAAAAAAAATCATATTAATAGGTTCTAAAATTTAATATCTAGATAATTACACACATTTTCATCTAATTAAGGGTTCATATGTCTCCATTCTAAGTATATCCCCTTTGAGAGGGTTTAAGCTAAGTTGGTTTCTTCAACAGGGTACAAATGCTTTTGATAAGCATAATTTAAGTTTTCAATAGGTTATGAGATGATGTGAGATAACTTGAACTAGATAAAAACATTATATTATATATTAATTTGACTCAAATAAATCTATCAAGAAAAATTTGTTAGTGTAAATCCTTGAATAAGACTAGAAGAACACTAAAATGCCATCTATAAGCCACCCACAGGAGACTGAGCACATTAAATGAATTTTTGAACTAGTTTGCACTTCTTCCAAGGTTTTAAAGATAAATTTGAGGAATTTTAATAGGTATATATCTTATTATTTGCACATTAAAGGTGCACATTTCTATATTTCTTACTCATTGTCCTGTATCTTATAATTACAAAGTCACATTTGATTGTCAATGAGGCCTAGAGGTGTTACATGAACAGGTTTGAATAGTTTGATTACTTTTAAAAAGGATTAAAAATTTGGATAAGTTCATAAGATTCATGATGAAATCATAATCTGGTAGGTATGTTTGAATTATAAGGTCATAATTGAGGAACTAAGCTTCAAGGATAAGTTTCACTAAAAACCCCAAAATAGAGCCATGTGTATTTTTGGCGATGCCCTATAATAGTGAAGTATGGATTTTAAGTAGGTATAAATGATTTAATCATGAATCCATATGATGATATATTTTTATTGACCACATATAATGGGTTTTTGATCCAAAATAGATGATGTTGGAAGGTTTCTAAATCATGCATTCACACACTATAGGTTTTCAGTGATATCTATAGTAGATTGAGTCGCTAATGGCTTCAAAATTGATTTAAGGTAGCATGGAGATATGGTCCACATAAAAATGTATTTTTTTGTATGAATATAAACTAATGTCTCAAATAACACATTTAAAATGGTTAGAGTACAAGGTTTTTTGTCCTACATAACAACCTATAGGACCTCTTTTGGCCCAAAAAGTGCACCGAAGGGTTATTGTAGTAAGGGTCTAAGGAGGAGATGTGATGGCATGTTACCAAAAATAAGGTCCAATAACACTTATCCTAAGTGATACATATCCAATAATTCAATGTTTAATTCCCCAAATAAGATATTAGGTAGTTATGGCTTAATGCATCTTGAGAAGGTTGAAACTTAACTAAACAACCACCTACAGCAATCATCACTGTTGTCAAAAAATCAAAGATGTTGAGGTGGTATAAGAAATAATATATGGTGAAATACAATGTAAATAATGTGAGTTCACTCAAAAATTAAATTTTCCAAAAATACCAACCAAATGTAATCATTGAGGACAAGTTTTAAGGCCAAATAGTTAGCCTTATTACCTTGTTAGCAGATGTTAAGGTAAGTTTGGGGATTTTAAGGTAACTTGTTTCCCTTACCCAAAACCTACCTCATGATGGTGATTTATGTTTTTCCAATATTAATATGGTGTTTTAAAGAAATTAATATAGTTAATAGACTATCTCTACATTCTTAACACAGTCCATGTCCCTCCTTTGTCTGTAATATATTCACCCATAGTTAGCAAACACCAAGAAAGAATAATACAAATAATGGCTAAGAGAGGTTTATTTGAGAGAAAGCATAGGTGAAAGGAGGGAAAATTTTTGGTTAGTTATAATAAATATCCTAGTACTATTAATTCCATAAATGGTCTTAAGAGTATCAACCCCTTAGTCTATACACTACTTATAAAACACCAGCTACAATCTTGTGCCAAAAATCTAAGTCTTGTGGAAATGCATTGAAATGTTTAGGAGTCTTGATGGGAGATTAATTTTGATTGAGGAATACATAAAACCATAACATGAATAAAAGGTGAACTAAAATGTTAAGGTAGAGGATTTATATTCTTACACCTTCCAAAGTTTAGACCTACAACCAACATTGAGATATGTCTCAGTCTAAGCCTATGAAAGAAGCATAACAGAAATGGAAGAATTTTTAGTGAAGGATAAGCTACTTGAGGATGTACCAAGATGAATTTAAGCCTCATTTTAGTGTTTAGGTCTTAAATTTCACATCATAATATACTTCAAATGTTCTCACTAGCCTAAAATACTCACCTATAGCCAATTGGAAAAAGAACACTCACATCCATATGTGGATAGAGGTTTAGATATTGGATAAGGGTTTATGTGGTTTTATGAGATCGGAAAGAATTATTATTAAGGTATAATGAATAAGGGTACTCCCAAGAGGTCATCAAATCCTAGACCCATTTACTCAATGATCTTTCCTTTACAAATGTTCAAGTTGACACCTACAATTGTGTCAAAGCTCAAAATCTTAAGGAAGTATCTCCTAGCAAGATAGAGATTTATTATGGTGAATTAGTGGGCTAAAAAAGTTATTATATGTTATAAAAATGGATTGGTAGTTTATAAGTAATAGAGGAGGGTTATTATTAAGACTAAAATCACCTTCAAGTGTCCAATGCATTCCTATAGCCATACTATCTCTCTTAAAGGCCTAACTCAAGATGGTTAAGAGTATCATCTAGTCTCCTTGGTATAAATTGATGTCATAAGGATAAGTTAACCTAAATAACTTTATGGATTAACTATAAATAACAAAGAAAACTTATTTCAATCCTGATGTAGATCAATAGGGTGTTCCAAGTCAGGGTTGACACCTACAGCTAGGCTATGGTGCCTCAAAAGAGCAAAATGTGGAATGGTAATATGAACTTGTCCTTGTAATTTTTATGGTTTGATAATATTAATTGATGTACTCTTACACTGACTAGTTTTCAATATGATGTAATTTTTTTCACCCTAGAGGTGACAGTCTATATAATTCCTAGTCTAGTGCATCTACTTATGCAAACATAAAAACCATGACAAAGAAGTGGGTGATGATGTCATTTGGACATGGTGAATGTTGTTGAATTATGGTTTGGATGTGATAATAGTTTAAATTATGTTTTTGATACATCATTACCATCATTAAGGTTAGATACACAAGTAGATGGTAACTCACACACCAACCTTACACACAGTCAATGTTACAAAAGTCTACCTTGGAATTTCTAGTGTTTGAAGGTGATAAAGAGGTCATATACCTAAAAAATTTGGTACATATGGTCATTGTGACATAAAATAAATAATAATGGCTTCATTTTGGTTAGGATAATAGGTTAGATATCCTCTATTTTGTCTCAGAGGTAGGGCACTTTCATGTAGACTAAACTACAGGCTATGGTGAGAATATGATCAAAATAAGTGTTGATAGGTATTAAAAACACTATGTGACACATTGAGATGGTGTAATAAGGTGAATTTAGCTTTAAAAAACATGAATGAAGCCCAGGAATATTGAGAATCCACTCAAAGGTGAGTATCTATTTGTAGACTAAGCCTACTAAGCCTTGACTAGGCCTAATGCCTAAAAAGGGGTCTAATAACACTTATAGGACCAGATGAGCATTCTAAATAATGGGAACATGGAAATGGGAAGTATTTATGTGCGTTAGATCTTTCAATTTGTAATAAAAGTCATGAAAAAGGCCATTTCTTAGCCCAAGATCATAATAGGGTGCATAAAATGCCTTGAAGGGCTCGATAAGCCAACTTTGGAATCTCACCACAACATGGAGGCTTAGCATGGGACCTCAATAAGATAATATATTTTATGGAGGGTACAAAATAATTTTCTAGTAGAATCTATTTAGGGTTACAATTTCACAAATTTATGAACAAACCTTAAGGTGAAAACCACCTAAAACCCCAGTTTGGACCAATTTTCAGAGACTGAGTTAGAAACCTAATAAAATGTCATAATTTATTTTTTAAACATATCATAGTTTATATTAAACTATCATAGGGTCATCCACATGCTTTTTTTTTGTACCTTCATTTGTATGGAATAGTATAAAAACTATACTTTTTTCATGTTTTTGAGATAAAATAAGGGTTATGAAGCATGTGGAGAGATGGAAATAAATGGGGGAGGTATATTATGACTTTATTTACCTTTTAAAACACAAAAATATAGAGGATATTACTCAAATATGCCTGAATTGTTCAATCCTTTTGGGCCAGTCAGAAAATGCTTCAAAAAGGCAAGCTTGCCAATAGCCATTTCAAGGTTATTATACCTCAACAATGTTCCAAACCACCAAAATTGACATGGAGAATTTTCAAATTATGGTAAAAGTTAATCAAATATTTTTTGTGAGTTTCACATGTGTGGGGGGTCTGAGGATCAATATCTTCACCTTCTAAGCCTAGGAGGGCTAATCAAGCCTGATTTGGCTGAAAGAATGTGTTATAAATGATTTATACACTTGGATTTTGGCCAAAAAATTTTGTGTGGAGATGTAAGGGGATGGAGGGTGTCTGAAAATGTTCTCAATTTCTCATTGTCATCTCCAAATTCTCCTAGACAAGGAGATTTGCTTGAAAAAAAGGCTATAGGGAATTCATAGGAAATGCATGGTTTTGATGTAGAACCAAGTCTACTTGAGTGATTTATGGGTAAAATTGCCTTGTACTAGGTCTATTATGCTTTTTAGAGGTCATCCATGGAATAAATATGAAAACTTGAATAAAAACTACACCTTTTCCTTCTATGCCTTATTGGAAATGAGCTTTTCAAGGAATGAAAAGAATGAAATGTTATATAAATGCTTCATATAAGATTTTTCAAGGTTAATATACATTTTCCACACCAAATATGAATATATAAAAAGTAAAATAATGTTTTTATAAGGTTTCAAAAGTTTGACAAGGTCTCCAAACTCCAAGTAAAACTTCTTTCCTCCTTCTTACTCCAAGCTTTAAGATAAAGTCTAACTTGACTTTGGGAAATCTTTTAAGAGTCCTATCAAGTTTGAAATACATAATTCATGAGTTTAGGAGTAAATGAGGACTTTTTATATGCATAAAATTCCTATGTTCAAGAGGTATTATTTCTTAACCAAGAATATAGAGCTTTGGAGTAAGGATTTAGGCGCCTATGTTGGTCAAATACCATAAATCAAGGATTAGTAATTCTTCCAACTTTGCAAAGTTTTGAAACATGAAATTATATGCCATATTCTAAGGATAAAGAAAGGATTAATAAAAAAATGCTATGTTGGGTTTGAATAAGGATTAAAAAAGGGTCATATTTCCTAGTTTTGGGGATTCTTGTCTCTTTCTCTCTCTTCTCTCTTATTCTCTATATGTAAGCCAATTTTTGGAATTTTAATGGATACTTAACCTGATTTGTGACAAGGACATACTCAAAAAACATTTTTACTTTCCTATGTTAATGAATAAAATAGAATCCATGCCTCCTCAAAGCTTTGTTTAGTGTATTTTCATGGTTTTTTGATAGATGACAGTGATAGTTCATGCTTCCTCTCATATTATCTTTTCCTTTTTACCTATTTATAGGTGTTAGCTCATACTTATAGGTTGAATAGTGTGATATAATCATCTTTTATGTTTGGAAATTGTAAAATTTCTTTAGTGTCTTTGAGAGACCTATTGAACAAGTTCCTTAAATCATGCATCAAGCCTAAGCCTCTTTGTGAAACATTAATGTTTGGAAGCTATTATTTGAGAAGTGTAATTAGTTTATGTTATTTTTCATCCTTTTATTTCATATAATAACAAATGAAGATCAAATTTTGGTGTATTACCCTAGTTAGATAGGTTTTCCTTTCATTTTACCTTCTTCCCTTTTTCCTTGAATGTTGGTAGTGTAGAGTAAGGATCCTAACTAATATATCAAGGGGAGATCGCCCTTATAATATAGAGATTCAATCCACCTATTAGGCCACCCACATCCTAGGATTGTCTCCATGTTACTGTAGATAGTGAAGACCTAAAACTACCTTCACAAAGGTGCAAGTCTAGTAGACAATAGTTTTTGGCATGCCTAGTGGCAACTAATTGAGTTGGTATTAGTGAAATTTTATTTGTAGTAGTGTTATTCATGAATTATTTGGTGACTCCAAAATCAATAAATTTTTTCTAACAATTTAGGTATAGTTTCCAAGTAAGTTTATTTTCATTTCATTATCTTGATGTTGCTTTCATGGTTGTGTATGAGGTAAACTTATGCTATATTTACTTATCATCCTTAAAATGAGTTATACTAGCCTAGTCATGATCTATATGAGCCTTGTTATGAACCTAGTCACATTAATAAGAAATTTATCAAAACTATGATGAGCCTTATCAAGTTTCTCATGATCCTTATTATCAAGAGTATGCTCTTACCTTCCTTGTGAACCATATCAGTATTATGATCATATTTCACCTTTCCCATATGGATACAATGTTGCATACGAGCATACATGTTTACAAGAAAGAATGGATATAATAGAGATCAAGATACTTACATATGCAATAAAATTTTGTTCAACCTCTCTGTATGAGGAAGTGAATGGGATGTTTCAAAATGTATCCAATGATCCATTAGAGAGGAATGAGTTATGTAATATTGTATTAAAGAAGATGGAGGATTGGTAAATGCAACGAAGTGAATTGAAATAGTTGTTTCAAGAACCCTATTATATTACTTGATAGTCTTCTTGTGTTCCTTATTCTCATGAAGTTCTTAACCATGCTCAATTTGAGACAAGGGAGCTTCCTAGTTGGATTCAAGAACAAGCTCATATACCTATTCAAGAGCTTATTAAAGAGACTAAACATTATTGTTGTTACACTTCTTTATTATTCATCCCTAAAGCTCAAATTGTCCATGAGGACAAGGTTTCATATTTTGATGAGGTAATGACCAAGTGGAAGGAGAAGAATGTAGAGGTATTTAAGAATTACTCTTTCCCTTCTCTTCAAGACTCCCTAGATTATTTCATTAACATCAAGATCCTAAAGTTTGATAATGATCGACCTTCCATGCTTCATATTCCCTCTCAAACAAATGAATTTCATCACCCTCCCACCATCTCCCTTCTTCAAGAGGATACTTTTCTATGGAGGATAAAAAATTAGGTTGCAACTGTAAGTCAAGTTCTTAGAGAGTGTGAAGAGTATAATTTAAGTGTGTATGAGGAATATTTACTCATTGATACTTGAATTGAGGTATAAGTTAATAATTAGGTTGTAGCTAATATTGAATAATATATCTCAAGTCTAAAACAAAAGGCTTGTCTTAATCTATAATAACTCCATGAGATAGTACAAGCTGAATTCATAAATGAATTTGAGATATCTCCACTTGAGAAAGATAAATGTGTCATTCAAGCTAATCCTATCCAAATTAATCAAAGTGAAGAACAAAAGGATGATTATTAGTTGTATATTGAGTCTCTTCAAGAGATTTAAGATCTTTGTAAAGATACAATACCCATTAGAGTGCATGATTATGAGAAGGTTGATTAAGAAACACCTATTCAAGACCATGATACAAATTGGGTTGACTATTCAAATCTCCTTGAAGATATGGATGAATTTACAATAGATGGTAAGAAGGATGAGGTCACTCAAGGAAAATACATAGATGAGGTATCACCTAATGAGATTGTAGATGATAAATAATATGAGAATTATTTGGAAGTACAACATGAGTTTTTCTTTTTTGGTGATTGGTTTGTTTTTTATGACTCACTTGAGGAGATGTAAAGAGAGTTGGTAAGCAAGAGAGTGGCTCATCAAAGGTCATGTTCAATAAGCACCTTGATTTGTAAATTGTACCATCTCTTGGAAGGAGTGTGTTCATAAATTTACATTTTGACCCAAGTGGGTCATGATATTTTATGGTTAGTTATATTATTTTGTTTGTGTTTTGTCTCAAAGCTTTATTCACACATTTTCTTTATTAGTTAGTTTCCCTTGTTTTGTGTGTTTCCTTCATTATTTTGGAGGAGGAAGTGTTCTTATTTCAAGATAAAGTGTAATTTCAATCATGAATCATATTTTTCACTATTTTATTATTCTAAAATTCAGTTAAATGGTCTAGTTCTCAAGCATAGTAGGCATGTTTCACAGTCAAGTCACCAAAATGTTGATAATTTTGACCTCACAGGTCAAATTATCACCCCTATCACTCAAAACTTTGCATATCATGCTAGTTTGTCTTTTTTTTCAATAGGTTAGTCTTCAATATTCCTTAAATTTATCATTATAAACCATCATTATCTGTTTTTAAGGTTGATTAGGTGAAGTTAAAGTTTTGTCCTTCATTTGTCTTATGCTTATCTAGTCATTTTTTTGCCTTTTTAAGCCATTTTAAATGGTGAAAAGAGTATAGAGTGAATTTATGAGTTTAAAATAATGTTTAAAGGTAATTAAATTCCTAAAATATGAATAATTAGGTTGATCACATTCTATACTAACTTCATGACTTATTTCCATGCAATTTTAACCATTTTATGACCCCTAGAGAAGGTTTTGTAAGGTTTTGATGGTATATGATCAGGAATAAGATTAATTAAATCTTTATTCACCTAATAACACATTTAATAGACTAAATAACATAATTTTAAACATTTAAATTAGAGATCCTTAGTAATTTAGCCTTTTTTAGTGTAAGAATAGGCCTTTTGGAGGCATTCATACAAGTTTTTAGAGTATTTTTGTGATAAAATAATATTATATTATTAATTGGGTCCCCATAGAGTCATATAAGTGTTTATAGGGTATTTTTAGATGAAAAATGGTAAAACCCCACTTTGATCCTATATCGACCTTCTTAGTAGTCTAGAAAGGTAGTTTTCAAATGCTCAGTATAGAAAGAGGAGAGAGAGTTAGGATCTAAAAATTTGGAAATTTTTATGGTTATAATTAATATTTTAATTATTGGTATTATTATTATTTTTTTTTCTCATATTTATGAACAATTTCTAAGAGTGACAATAGGTCACTATAGCCTATGCATCCAAAAGGGGTCTATTCTTAGACCTATTTATCAATATTAGAAAATGATGGAGAGTAATGGGTTTTAGGGATGATTTTATAGGTTATTATTCTCCTTTTAATCTTGGTTTAATTTTATAACTCCTTTAAATAAAGTATTGTTAGTATAAAACCATGTTTCCTTCACTATCTTTGAAAGAGATCTCTTGCATTAGTTTTGAAGCAAAATATGAGTTGTTCAACAAAAAAATTCATCCTAAGAGGTTATAAAATTTAATATCTAGTTAATATAACACTTTTTTCATTCAAGTAAGGTTTCATAGGTCTCCATTTTGAGTATATCCCCTTTGAGAGGGTTTAAGCTTAGTTGGTTTCTTTAATAGTGTACAAATACATTTGATGAGCTTAATTTCAGTTTTTAATAGGTTATAAGATGATGTGAGATAACCTAAACTACATCTAAACATTATCTTAAATATTAAGGTGACTCAATACACTCTAGTAAGACAAATTTGTTAGTGTAAATCCTTGAATAAGATTAGAAGAACACTAAAATGTCATCCATAGGCCACCCACAAGAGACTGAGCATGTTTAATGAAGTTTTAAAATGGTTTTAAATTATTTCGAGGTTTTAAAGATATATTTTTATACTTTGAAGAGGTTTATATTTAATTATTTTCCCATTTAAGGTACACATTCTTATATGTCTTACACATTTTCCTGCATCTTGTAATTACACAGTCACATTTGACTACCAATGAGGCCTAGAGGTGTAACATGAAGAAGTTTGAATAGTTTTGAGACTTTTATAGAGGATTTAAAGGTTGGAGAATGTCATAAGAGTCATGATGAAGTCATAAACTGGAAAGTAGGTTTTAAATATAAGGTCATAGTTGAGGAATTGAGTTTTAGGGACAAGTTTCCCTAAAAGCCCCAAAATAGAGCCTTGTGCACTTTTGGTGATGCCCTATAACATTGTATTATGGAGTTTAAGTAGGTATAAATGATTTCATCATGATTCCCTATCATGAGAGAGTTACTTTGACCACATAAAATGGGTGTTTGATCCAAATAGGTGATGTTGGAAGGTTTTTAAATCATGCATTCACACACTATATGTTTTTAGTGATATCTATAGTAGATTGAGTCTCTAATGGCTTCATAAGTGATTTATGGCATCATGGATATATGGTCCACATCTAAATGGATTATTTTATATGAATATGAACTAATGGCTCAAATAACACATTTAAAAGGGTTGTATTACAAGGTTTTTTGTCCTACATGATAACCTACATGACCCCTTTTGGACCAAAAAGTACACCTACAGGTTATTATAGCAAGGGTTTGAGGAAGAGATGTGATGACATGTTACCAAAACTAAGGACCAAGAAAAATTATCCTAAGTGATACATAACCAATAATTCAAGGCTTATTCCCCAAATAAGAGATTAATGTTTAAAAATGTAGTTGATGGATTAATGCATCTTGAGAAGGTTGAAATTTAGCTAAATAGCCATCTACAATAGTCATCACTACTGTCACAAAATACAAGATGTTGAGGTGGTCTAAGAAAGACTATATTGTGAGATACAATGGACATCAATTGATTTCACTCACAAAGTCAATGTGCCAAAAATCCCAAGCAAAGGCAATCATTGATGACAAGTTTGAAGGCCAAATATTTATCCCTGTTACCTTGTTAGCAGAGTTTAAGGTAAGTTTGGGGATTTTAAGGCAACTTGTTTCCCTTACCCTAAGCCTACCTCATGATGGTGATTGATGATTTTACAAGATTAATATGGTGTTATAAATACATTAAGATAGGCCATATACTATTTATGTATTCTTAAAATAGTCCATGTCCCTCCTTTATTCATACTGTATTCACCCACAGTCAGTAGGCACCAAGAAAGAACACTAAAAATAGTGGCTAAGAGAGGTTTCTTTGAGATCAATCATAGGTAAAATGAGGTAGTTTTTGTGTTTAGTTATAATCAAGGTCATATTTTTATTGATTCCATAAATTGTCTTAAGAGAATCAACCCCTCAGTCTGTACATTTCTTATAAAACACCACCTACAATCTTATATCAAGAAGCCAAGTCTTGTGGCAATGCATAAAAAGGTTTGGGAATATTGATGGGAGATTAATCTTAAGTGATAAATATATAAACCCTAACATGAAACAAATTTTAAATCTAATGGAAAGGCAAAGGGTTTAGATTCTCAGACCTTCCAAAGTGAAGACCTACAACCAACACTGAGATATGTCTTAGTCTAAGCCTATGAAGAAGCATCACATAAATGGAAGACTTGTAAGTGAAGGAAAAGATTATTGAGGAGGTGATAATATTAATAGAATCCTATATTTAGTGTTTATCTCTTAAATTTCACATCACAATATATTTATAAGTTTCTCATTGGCCTAAATACTCACCTACAACCAAGTGTAAAAAGAACACTCACAGCCATATGTGGATAGAGGTTTGGATCTTGGATAAGGGTTTATGTGGTTTAATGAGATTTAAAATCATGATTATGAAGGGATAATTAAATATGGGACTCCAAAGAGATCATCGAATCCTAGACCCATCTACTCATTGATCTTGCCTTTACAAATGTTCAAGTTAACACATACAATTGTGTCAAAGCTTAGAATCTTTAGGAAGTATCTCCAAACAAGATAGATATTGTTTACGGTGCACTAGTGGGATAAAAAAGTGATTTTATGTTATAAAAATGGATTGGGAGTTTATAATTAGTATTGGAGGGTTAATATTAAGACTAAAATCACCTTCAAGTGTCTAATTCACTCCTACAACCATAATATCTCTCTTAAGGTCTGAGTCAAGATGGGTAAGAGTAACATCTAGTCTCCTTGGTATGAATTGATCTCTTAAGGTTAAGTTAACATCAATAAATTCATGGATTCATTAGAAATAACAAAAAATATTTTTTTCAATCTTGATGTAGATCTATAGGGTGCTTCAAGTTAGGATTGACACCTATAACTAGGTTATGGTGCCTCAAAAGAGCAAAATGTAGAATGGGATATGACCTTGTCCTTAACATTTGGATGGTCTGATAAGCTTAATAGATGTAATATTACACTCACTATTTCAAAATATGTTGGATTTTTTTTCATAAAGTTCACCCTAGAGGTGACAATCTATAGAATTCCTAGTCTAGTGCATCTACTTATGTAAACATAGAAAACATAACAAAGAAGTGGGTGATGGTGTCATTTGGACATGGTGAATGTTGTTGAAGGATAGGTGGGAGGTGATAATAGTGTAAATTATTTTTTTAATACATCATGACCATCATTAATTTTGGATACACAAGTAGATGGTAGCTCACACACCAACCTTACACATAGTTAATGTTGTAAAAGTCTACCTTAGATTTTCTAGTGTTTAAAGGTGCTAGAGAGGTCATCTGCCTTTAAAATTTGGTACATATGGTCCTTGTGACCTAAAATAAATATTCATGGATTAAATTTTGTTAGGATAATAGGGTATATATCCTCTATTTTATCTCAGAGGTAGGGCACTTTCAATCAAATAAGACTACAGGCTATGATTAGAATATGATCAAAAGGAGTGTTGGTAGGTCTTGGAAACACTATGTGACACCTTGAGATGGTGTATTTAGGTTAATTGAGCTTTAAAAAACATAAATAAATCTATACAATCTTTATAAGCCACTCATAGGTGGTGGTGAGTAGCTATTTATAAACTAAGCCTAATAAGCCTTGACTAGGCCTAATGCCTAAAAAGGGGTCCAATACCACTTATAGGACTAGTTGAGAATTAAAAATAATGGGAAATTGTAAATTATAAATCATGATCTATGTTATAGATTTAAATTTTTAGTAAAAGTCATGAAGAATCCATTTCTTAGCCCAAGATCATAACAAGGTGCATAGAAAGCCTTGAAGAGCTTGATATGCAAAGTTTCGAAGATCACCACAGCATGAAGGATTATCATGGGACCTAAATAATATAGGATGTGTTAGGTAGGGTCCCAAATATTTTTATAGTATAATTTTTTTAGGGATCTAACGTCACAACTTTATGAACAAACCTTAAAGGTGAAAACCACCTAAAACCCCAATTTGGACTAGTTTGTAGAGATTGATTTGGAAACCTCATAAAACGACATAATTGATTCGTAAAATATACAATATTTTGTATTAAAATCTTATAATTTCCTCAAAATTTATTTTTATTGTACCTTCATTTGTGTAAAATAGTACAAAAACTATATATTTTCATGTTTTTGAGCTAAAACAAGGGTTATGAAGTATGTGGATAGATTGAAATCAATGGGGGAGGTATATTGATAAATTTTTTACCTATTAAATCTAAAAAATATATAGTATATAACTCATATATTCCCAAACCATTCAATCCTTTTGGGCCAGTCAAAAAATGCTTCAAAAAGGCAAGCTTGCCAATAGCCATTTCAAGGTTCTTGTACCTCCAAAGTTTTATACACCACAAAAATTGACATGCATAATGGTTACATTATGGGAAAATTTAATAAAATGGTTTTTTTGAGTTTCACATGTGTGGGGGTCTCAAGATCAATATCTTCACCTTCAAAGCCTAGGAGGGCTAATTAGGCCTAATTTGGGTAAAAGAATGTGATAGAAATGATATCTATACTTGGATTTTGGCCACAAAATTTTGTGTGGGGATGTAAGGGGATGAAGGTATTCTTAAAATTTATTCATCTTCTCATTGTCATCTCCATATTCTCCTAGAAAAGAAGATTTTATTGAAAAAAGGCTACAAGGAATTCATAGGAAATACATGGTTTGGGTGTAAAAATAGGTCTATTTGAGTGATTGATGGATAAATTACCTTGTACTAGGTTTGGTGTGATATTGAGAGGTCATACATGGAATATATATTAAAAATTGAAGAAAAATTGAAGAAAAACTCCACCTTTTCCATCTACGCCCTATTGGAAATGAGATTTTCAAGGAGTGAAAAGAATGAAACATTGTATAAATGCTTCATATAAGATTTTCCAAGGTTAATAGACATTATCCATTATAGATATGAATATATAACAAGTTAAATCATGTTTGGAGAAGGTTTTAAATGTTTGAAAAGGTCTCCAAACTCCAAGAAAAGATTCATTCCTCCATCCTACACCAAGCTTCAAGACAAAGTCAAACTTGCCTTTGGGAAATATTTTAAGAGTCATATCAGTATGGAACTACATAATTCATTATTTTAGGAGTCAAAGAGTAATTTTTATATGCATTTAATACCTATGTTCAAGAGTGATGACTTATTCACCAAGAATATAGAGATTTGGAGTAAGGATTTAGGCACTTATATTGGTCAAACACCACAAATCAAGGATGAGGACTTCTTATAGCTTTGAATTTTTTTGAAAAATGAAATTATATTCCATATTCCAAGGATGAATAAAGTATTAATAAAAAAATGCTACATTGGGTTTGAAGAAGGATTAAGAAAAGGTCATATTTCCTAGTTTTGGGGATTCTTGTCTCTTTCTCTCTCTTCTTTCCTATTCTCTATATGTAAGCCATTTTTTTAAATTTTAATAGAGCCTTAACCTTATTTTTGTCAAGTAAATTCTAAAAAAACATTTTTAATTTACTATTTTTAATGAATAAAATAGAATTCATGCCTCCTCAAAGCTTGGTTTAGTGTATTTTCATGGTTTATTGATAGATGATAGTGATAGTTCATGCTTCCTCTCATCTTGTCCTTTCCTCTTTAACTATTTTCAGGTGATAGATAATAATTATAGGTTATATATTGTGCTATAATCATATTTTATGTTTTCCAAGTGCAAACTTGCTTTAGTGTCTTTGAGAGACCTATTAAACAAGTGCCTTAGATCATGCATCAATCCTGAGCCTCTATGTGAAACATTACTATTTAGAAGATATCATTTGATAAGTGTAATAAATTTATGTTATTATTTATCCTTTTAGTACATAAAAAAAAAATGGAGGTCACATTTTGGTGTATCACCCCAGTTAGATAGGTTTTCCTTTTAGTTTAGCTTCTTCCCTTTTTCCTTGTAAGCTGGTAGTGTGGAGTAGGGATCTTAATTGATACATCAAGGGGAGCTAGCCATTATAATCTAGATATTAAATACACCTATTAGACACCCATATCATAGGATTGGCTCCATGTTACTATAGATATTAAAGGCCTAAAACTACCTTCACAAGGGTGCAAGTCTAGTAGTCAACATATACTTCTCCATCTATAGTCAATATCTCTATGTTCATATTGTTAAGCTTTACAATACTCTCCTCAAATTTCTATTATGTCTTTATCTTGATTACATCTTTCTCAACTTGTGCCTATAAAGTATTTACTTTAATTATAATATGGGTAAATTATTCCATATGATTATTTTATTTTGAATAACATTCATTAGATTTTTCAATGATTATGGATAGATCCTTATTGCAATCATAATAAACACTTTCATTATAAAAATACATACTTATGCTCTAAATAACTCCCTTAGACTATTAGGCCTACATAGGGTACCTTGATTTGATACCAATTATTGGAAGCAAAACCACTAAGGGGGGGTTAATCTATCTATATATTCTTATTTCAATTTCATATATCATTCATTAATCATTCAAATAAATATAGAAATATAGCAATGCATAATCAACCATTCATATGAGAATGAAGTAGGAACATAACACATGGACATAAGATATATGTGGTAAATATTCATGGGTAATAAAAACCATTAACACACATCTTGGAATATACTCTTATAATAAATTAACCAAAATTTAGTGAGGCACAAACCCCACAAGGAAAACCAACCCATCATTAGTCAAGCACCAACTCAGCTAGTCCTTTAGCAAGCACTAACATGCAATGAGGCACCAACCCCCTAGGAAAATAAACACAAAATCACTCACCTAGAACCTTTTATCACCTTTAGACACTTTTTTCTCACTCAACTGATTATGGCCACCTTATTTTGTTCTAATCACTCTTTTACCTCTCTCAAATAACCTATTAGGCCTCTTTTTAACTAGCCTACTTCTTGGTAGAATTAGGTCAAATGACATTTATCATCATCTATATAATTATTTTCATATATTCATGACATATTAAACACACCTTTATTATGGTATTCAATCCCTATACCTAGTTTAAGGATTTTTATATCATTCCTTCATGTCCTTAATTTTTTAACTAGTCAAATTAGGCCTATTAGATCTTCTCTTTCTACTTGAATCTTGCTCTCACCCATATTTTTCAAAAAAAATCCTATAAATACTTTTATCACCCTTGGAATAGATCAAAAAAATTCACAAGTGAAACACACACTACATAGGTCAACTGCCACTCATAAGGACCAAAACCAACATTAGGCCTAAAAGAAACCTAATACAATTAGGCCTTCTCAAAGCACACGTTTAACATTGATCACCTTGGAACATCATGAGCCTAAAAAAATGGATTAAATACTTCAAATAATATTAATTTATAACCATTATAATCTCACCTTAGGTCCCAAATACCATTTATCTCATTTCACTCCTGGAACCACACCATTAGGTCTACTTTGCAATTAGGCCTTCTCACCGCCTGAAAGTCTACTTTAAATATCTTAAGCATACACTCAAATTTTCCATATAACCATATCAAAAAATAAAATATATATAACCTTCATGACCTCAGGGTCATAATCATCTTCATTATATTTCACCAAATAGTGCAAAATACCTCAAACAAACCATTTTCATATGCTTACTCAAAACTGCAAATAGGCCTTAAGAACCCAATCAAGAACCTTTGAATTTTCACACCTTCATAGTCATTTATCATGAATAAAAATGTATTAAAATAAAACTATGAAACATATATAATAACTTCATGTGTATTTTATTCTTCAATTCTAGGCATACAGACTCAGGAACATCAATCTCACTCATACATAGAAAATTGCCTATAGCTCCAAAAAACATAGTCATGGAAACCAAGACTTAGAAAACTTGTGTGAACAATTTAATGATATTTAAATGGGGTTATATTATCCTTAAACATATTTAAATATATATATTATAAGGTTCAATATCAATATTGGTCTTATAGACCAATCTCATGTCTTTACCCTACACAGACCTCACTGTGTTAGACATGTCACTTTGAGAGAAAAAAATTTCTTGTCTATGAGCATCTTAAAAAATTATATTAAAATAGTATATATATATATATATATATATATATATATATATATATAAACCCTATCTTTCATATCCATCCCTAATCCACTACACCCATTCCTAATCTCATTCTCACTTCTGCCTAGTTTTTTCATTGTCTTTCTCATTAGGCCTTTTTAGTGATAGGCCAAATTCCATGATAGGTTTATAATATTTAAGGTCTATAACCTGATAATAAACTTAAATTATCATAAAATATAATTCTCACACATCATCTTCCAATCAGTTCCATGTTTTGACCTAGTCAACCCTGCTTGCTACATTAAAGATCTGAGAAACAAGGGGCTTCCTGTAGCTTCCACTCACTTTTATGACAGAACAATACCACTTGGAGAAACATGGGATATTAATATAAATTTTAAAATAAAAAAATAGGTTTACTAAACCATTATAATCCATTTTAAATAAGATCTTTCATACCAAATCAATATAAGGGTGTTTGGAGGGTTTAGACTACCTTTCATTCTTATCAGTCATTCATAAAATATTGCGCCTAAAATCCAAAGCCAATGCCAAGAAATTTAATCTAGGACCCTTATCCAAATTATATTATATATTTTTATCCTCATGCAAAGGTTTCATGTGCCAACAAGCATAAGAAAATCCTTCTTGGGTCTGCAATACCTTATTTTGTGCACATAGAAAACATCAACACTAATTTACATGATTTTTCATTCAAAATTTGACCTTAGGACTGGTTTAAAAAATTGATACAAACTATCACACCTATAAAAATTCTCTTAAAATATCTATCACCTTGGGAAATGAACTTTACCCTTCATTAGGCCACACTAGGTCTCTTTACACATTAGGCCTTGAACTGTCAATCATACTTAGACCTTGAACACACCTTGAAACCTCTTGTACTACTCTCAACACCTCATTATCATGTCATAAAACCTCATAAATTTCTCACATACTATCAAAAATCTTATTATAAGCCTCAGTCTACTCACCTCACTATGACACCAAACCTATGCCTTCTCACTAGATTTCTCAAGTACATGACTCATAAACTCAAACTCAAGAACAACAAAGACAACTTAAGATGACATGAATGACACTCTAATGACATCAATGAAAAATTTATTCATACCTTATAACATATTATAAACATGTAGATCAAACATCTAATTAAAAATATGTTGGAAAATGGGGAGATATCATTGGATAATAGAACATCCACATCCAATTAGAATCTAGGTATATACCAAAAACCCTTTTCAAAACATAACAAACACAACAAATAATAGTAACAATAACATATAGAACAATAATAAAAATAGTATCAATAGCCATGAAAACAACAACAATAACAATGTCAACCAAATAGATGAAACCAAGGCCATAATGATCCCATAAACCAATAGATTTACCACATAGTTGCACATGACTAAAACAAAGTTTTAGGTCATATTGTGGGAGGTTGAATTTCAACCATTACCATTAATTTAAGATAAAACACTAAATAAATAAGACCGTTTATAAACAATTTCAATCAACCAACATATGTTAGTGATCATTCCTTAACATGAGAACACATACATGTATACCAACAAGTAGGGATTACTACTTTTAGACCTTATACTTATAACTCATCATTACCCAATGACCACATAAAAGTGTACTGACAATTGAGACTTATCCTATCTCATCCCCCTCCACCATCATTTGATAGTAACAATGGTCCTATCTCTACTCTTGAATATGCAATCACAACTTGATGGTTAAAGATTACAATTCTTGACCCACAAACATCTACCACCAAATCCATCTAACCCTCCATTCTAGCTAGGAACAAGCCATATACCATTTTAAATGAAAATAAATTTGATATTATGGAATAAATTTAAAAGATGCCTATATAAATAACCATTTTATATTTGTTGCATATGTCTACTATCCATAAGAACATCTTAACAAAGTTCCTCAACCAATCCCAAGTTCCAAATGACATAAGCCCAAACAAATTATGATGTTTGGCTAGAAATCTATCCCCAGGCCAATATTTAACCTTTGACCAAAGTGATATGTCATCCCTTGGACCTCTCTATAATAATCTATTATACATCAAAGTTATCATTATGTGGCACAAAGTGAAATGTGTCCTCATAAATAATGGATCGGGCCTAAATATTGTCTCTAAAGCTCATCAAGCATCTTGGATACAAAATAGTTGATCTCTAACTCTAAATGATCACTATTAAGGCCTATGTTAATGAAGAGTGATAATCATAAGGAAACATTAGCTTCCATTTATCATTAGGCCCTTGACCCATGATGTCTTATGCCATGTGTTAGACCTAGACCTATCTTACAATTTGCTTTTAGGTAGGCATTGGATATATGAAATTAATGTGACTCCATCAACATTGAAGCGGTGTCTGAGGTTATCCTATTCAAATATGGAGGTCACCATACATAGATATTTGAATCCCTATTAACATTACAAACATTTGGAGGCTAAGTTTGAAAGCTATAACTACCATTTTGGCCTAGATCTAGTTCCCAAGAAGGACAAGAGGAAATAAATACTTATTGATTTACTATAAGATAATTAAATCAACCCTGATAACCTTGATTCATCCTCCCATATACCACCTTCTAAAATGTCCAATCATTTTACCATCATGACCACTAGCCCAAGAGGATATTTGACCCATGATATATTCCACATTGCCTAGATTCCATATAATCCCAAGTCCTATGGAAAACCTAAATCCAAGCCACCATGCATGGAATGAAAATGAAAAGGCAATGGAAAATTGCATAACCCAGTTCTTATCATTTTCACACCATCCACTAGCTAAGAATAGGACACACTTGTGAATGATGAAACATTTTTATACAATGACAAACTTGCCGATTGTTAAAAAAGAAAAATACCCATTTCCTAATCTGATCATGGAGAATCAATCCTATAAAAGAGGAGACCTTGGGCCAAATAAACAAGGCACACTTGAGCCAATCTCTATCACTTGATATAAAATAACCTATGGTCTCAAATTTAAACCACCTGAGGGTGACCCCACGTATCTTATTCATATTTTAATGCTAATGAATAGTGACAACAAAATCGATAGTGAAGTATAATCTAGTCATATCATTTATGAATATCTAGCCAATACCAATCTATTTGACACACATGCCATTTGTACCCTTAGTCTCATTAATTGACATAATCCACTTCCTTTATATCACCCTTAAATTTTAGCTTGGTACCAATAAGAATCCATAGTACCTATAGATGAGTTTGAAAATGATGAGGCATTTTACAAATTTATAGGCCTAATATACAATGTTCTATTAGGAGACCACAAATAAGGGTTCTGAATCAAACTAGATCCTATAGCCTATTTTTGAGAATGGGTGAACACCCTTAGTCATAAACAAATGGATAAAAAATTAAGGTCCTAGAGTGAAAATCTCTTTAAGGCACTTTTATAACAAGTTAAAATTAAAGAGAAAGGCCAATCTTCTAGAGAAAACCTATTTTAGATGTCATTAGATGGGAGTATTCAACCTTCCTCAAACATGGTTTAGAAGACCACCAATGGTAAACTTGCCTATGGGTCTGAGTTCAGTTCTATAGAACAACATGCCTTTAATAGGATAATATAAGAGTTTCCAATAGTGTTTGTAACATGGCCATCCCTACCATTGGTAAATTTCAACTCATCTTGTTTAGAATAGCTTGAAGAGCCAGTCTAAATAGAGGACTTTGTAGTTATAAGCCAATTTAAATCATTGTCAACCATCCTAGAATATAGATAAACTCTCCTTATAGAAGACACTATGGAAGTCAACATCAAGACTCTAAATGACCTAAAATTGATCAAATTAGGTGTGTCATTCATTGAGGAGGAAAGTAACATCTTTACAACCCGCTTGAGTTAATTTATTGACATCTTTTCTTGGGCCTATTCTAACATGCTAGGTTTGTACCCCACCTTAGTTGTATAGCACATTTTTTAAATATTTATCCCAATCCTATGAAACAAAAATTATGAAAGATGCATCTTTATATTATTGTATTAGTGAAGAAAGCGTTGGAAAAAATCTTGGAAGCAAGATGTATTTGACCAATCGACTATTAGAGTAGATATTGAATGTTATGCTAGTTAGTAAAAAACTAGAAGGAACTAGAATATGCACTAATTTTAAAGATATAAACAAGGCCTACCCCAATGATGAATTTCCTCTACCAAACATTGACATGATATTTGACTCCATAGTAGGGTATGAAATGCTTTTGCTAATGGATGGATTTTCATGATACAACCAGATTTAGATAACATCATAAGACCAGCATAAAATAATGTTTACCACTCCATGGGTAACATTTTGTTATCAAGTTATGCCATTTGGTCTCAAGAATGATTGGGACAAATAACATAAATCCATGACCATCATATTTCATGATATGATGCATGACATTATTGAAGACTATGTTGATGACGTATTGGGAAAATTAAAGACCAAGGCTGATCATCTAGCTACACTATAGTGAATATTTGAGAGACTTCATGAATACAAGGTTAGACTCAATCCTTAGAAGTTCATATTTAATGTTAATTTAGGTAAATTTATAGGCTTTATTGTGTCTCACAGAGGCATTTAAGTTGATCTTATCAAAGTATGGGCCATTATAGAAATGCCACCACCTTCTAATTTGAAGTAGATCTACAGTTTATAGGGCAAGATATAATCTATTAGATGCTTCATTTCTTACTTGGTAAATAAATTACATCTATTTAAATACTTATTGAAGAAGGGTGTTGCATTTAATTAGGATAAGGAATGCTAAAAAACCTTTCAGCACCTCAAGGACCATCTTTCCAATATACTTATTTTGTTGCCACCTATGCTAGGAAAGTCATTCTTCTATACTTGTCTACAACTAAAAAATCCATAGGGGCACTTCTAGATTATAATTATGACAATGGAAAAGAACATGTCATTTATTATCTAAGTCATACACTGGTTGCATATGAACACAATTATACACCCATTGAAAAAGCTTATTTAGCTATGGTTTTTGTAACACAAAAACTATGACATTACATGTTAAACAACAAGACTAGTTATTTCCAAAGTAGAACTTCTCAAGTATCTACTATCTAAAAGAGATTTACAAGGCCACATGGCCAAATGGATCATTATTCTAAGCGAGTTTGAGATTGAATACATCAACTATAAAGCCATTAAGGGATAATTACTTATAGATCAACTTGCTAAATCACCTCTTCTAAATACTAAACCTCTAAAGTTTTAATTCTTAGAAGAGTCCATTATGACCATCATTGAAACACCTCTTAACGAGCAACACTAGAATCTATATTTTGATGGATAATTCACAATACATGGATCTAGGGTAGGCCTATTATTTATTACACCATAGGGCAATCTTATCCCTAAATCATTTCATATCAGCTTTCTTTGTACTAACAACATGGCCTAATATGAAGCACTTATTTCAGGTATTTTCTAATTAATATAATGGAATATTTAACACCTAAAGGTTTATGGTGATTCTTAGTTAACCACTAATCAGGTTACAGACCAATTTCAAACCAAATATGACAAGTTAGTGCCATACAAAGCCATGAGTAACACTCTCAAATAAAATATTGGTGACGTATAGTTTGGAAACATTCCAAGGGCTAGTAACAAAATAGTGGATGAGATGGCCACCATTGGCTCTTTAAGCCATCATAAAAACAAGGCAAAATAATATCAATTCCTTATTGAAAATTTTATAGTGCCAGCTCATGAACGTTCAATCATCACAATGATCTATGATATTATTGGTCCCATATCTATATGGTATTAAAACCTTTTTACCTACTTTCATGACCATATTATGCCACCAGACATATCATGCAAATAATAAAAGGCTTTTACACACCAAGCCTCATGATACACCTTACTTGGACCAAAAATTTACCACCTTAGCTTTGATGGAACTCTACTTCATTATTTAAATTTAGTAGAATCAACATTAGCATTATGAGAAGTTCATGAAGGAGTATGTGGAGCCCACACAAGTGGGTTCATCTTAGCTAAACAACTCCTACATACTAGGTATCATTGGCCAACTATGCATGTAGATGTAGTTGCATATGTTAAAAGATGTGACAAATGTCAAAGGCATGCCAATCTAATTCATGGCCTAGCCAAAACTCTAAAACCAATACTTACACCATGGTCATTTTCTATATGGGGCCTCGATCTGATTGTGAAGATTAACCCTACCTCATCTAATGGACATAAACACATACTTATCATTACTGAATATTTCACTAAGTGGGTCAAATATATACCCCCCTCATTTATGTATCTATAAAACAAATTTCCAAGTTCATCTTCAATCATCTCATTTACCACTATGGTACTATAATGTTCCTAAATTATAATAAAGGCTAAAAATAGTAATATCCTTCAAACCCCAATATAAATTGAATTCTGAAATATAAATTAGAAACTTCACAAGTTAGAATTTATTTGCAAATTTTCACCCTTCACACATAAATTTCCCAAACCCTAGGTGGCTAGGGTTTTATGGTGATTTCAACCCCTAAAACACCTCCAAAAATTATGAAAATTTGTAGGAATACAGGGGAAAATATAATTGATTTAATTTTCCAATAAAATTTGTCAAAAAATTTATTTTTGAATTTATATGGTGAAAATATAGATAAAACTTATAAATTTAATAACTTGAAATATACTTGGAATTTATGAGAAAATAATAGCTTGAACTGAAGATAAAAATATGTTACTTTAATTTAAATTAAAATCAGATTTTTCCAACCATTGAAAGACCCCTAAATGAGGTCTTAAAGTTATGAAAACCCTAATTTTACCCTCAAAATTAAGTAAATATTTACTAGATATTTTCTAGGCATAGATTAGTCCCAAAACTTGCCAACATATCTTAGAAATAATTCATTCCACCAAATAAAAATAACATAAAATATTAAAAACCCTAGGAGAGGGTCTATACCAACAAAAAACCTCTAAAATGGAAATTTTCAAGCCTTTAAGTGAATCACCCAAGGAGTAATCAACAATCTTCAATCCTTAATAAAATCACCAATTTGTGGTGGCCTCACAAACCCTCTAAGTGGTTCGCCCTACTCCTCCAAGACAATTTACTATAAGTTCAAAGTATTAGATAAAACCTCAAATAATTCTTCAAGGGATTTAGCACGATTTCTAATCAATATATGGTGTTGATAGACACTATTTCTAGAACCATTAGTATAACTTTAAGGGTAACATTCTTCAAGTATCTACCTTCAAAAACCAAGGTTGACATACTTGATTATCAAATCCAAATATCATATGGACATAATCTTCAAATGAGCCCTCATTCTTCTTAAATACCCTTCTCTAAGTGTAGTGCTCAAAAAATAGAGGGTTAATCTTTAAAAGCAACTTAAGTCTTATAATCCAAGGCTCATAAATTCCCCCACTTAAGTGAAATAAACATAAAGTACTTTTTTCCAAAACATAACTCAAAATTAGAATCATAAAGTGCCTTTCCTTTGAAATATCCTTTCACAAGTGGTGAACTAAGTTTCTTTTTTCTTCTTTCACCCTTATTTATGATAAAATTAATGAACTAAGAGTCCTCCAAAGCTATAGATCAAAAATTGGGGACATTATAGTCCTCCCCACCCAAAATTGCTTGTCCTCAAGAAATTGCAATAACCATGGGGCTACTCCAACATCCTTTATTATACACACATTCCTTGGGACTATTTCCCATAAATTAAATACTTAAATTTTAACACTTTCCTTTTTCAAAGAATCATGCCACTTACCATGAAGACTAACATGTTCCAAACTTACCAAATTTACCTCCCCAAGTGCTATATTTTTCTTTGCAAATCTGAATATGTATCTAGGTGGGTTGTAATAATGAAGTACAGCCACGCTTCCATCCTATATCTTCAATATTTTTAACATAAAACAACATCTTAGTGACCCTTTTTGCTCCATATTTCTCCAATAACCATCCCATGATTCAAAATTTTCAACAAGAGTGTTAGGGCTACCAAATAAAATTAATTTTTCATAGTCTAAAAGGCTGTCCAAGGTCACATTTTCTCCTTTAAGGAGTATGATAAAGAGCATAACTTCATAACATATATTATCTAACTCCCCTTTTATGCCATGCTTCTCAAAATTAATATTTTCACAATGTAACATAGACTGGAAATTGTCAAAAAGATTAGAAACCATACCTTCAATACATAGTTGTACCTTTCATGTGAATTCAAAATTTTCCATGCAATAGATTTCATTATTTCCACTTTTGTTAGATGGTTTTTCATCCTCATAAAACTCAAAAAAATTAGAATTTGTACCTTGAATGTGGGGCTGCACTTTTTATGGGAATCTAATTTTTTTAATGAAACTAAAATCAGAATTTTCATTTTTAACATATCACTATAATTTCCCCTTTACATTATCATTTTAAATTAAAAATCATCCCTCATATCACCTTTTCATTTAGTAATGAAGTGTTGTTTACAAAAAAAATTGGGTTGCCTTTGTGAACAAGCAAATTCATTTATCTAACCATTAGGTGACAAACAAAAATTAGAATCATTCATGTTTATCTATTGCAATCTTACCTCTTTTTTTTGGTAAGTATATGGCTGCCCATAGTATCTAAAAACAACCCTACCCTTTTATTCTTTTCCAATCCATCCCATTCTCATAAAACACCCTTTCATCATATGATTTGATGAAGGTAGAGGTGCTTCTCTTTCACTCAGTATCATGTAGAAAGTACCTATCATGCTACTTGATGTATGACCAGCTAGGTTTGTATATCACCCTCATGATTCAACCCATCATCAAATTCAAAATTTATTGCCGCAAAAACTTTGGAATCTAGGGTGCACTTATCCCCTTGAGTTTTCATCTTCTTCATAAAAACTCTAATGTTTTTTAAGCACAAAATTAAATGATTTCTAAAAATTCTAGGTGGTTTCCCATACACATAATTTACAACCTTCTTGGTACTCTTTGTTGCTATGGCAACTGATCCAAATGGTGATCATACACATGAAGCAAACACATTGTCAAAAATAATAGTGTTGAGTAACACTATTAAAATCACTCCCTCATGCCTTATGAGCATGGTATGGGATTCTTTTTGGTGCCTTAAGATTTCCTTATCATAGCTATAGCAAATATTTTCCCTCCTCCAATTCCACTATCTAGTGGCTACAAATCCACTAATACACACTTGGACCATCCCCATGGTGTTGAGGTGTGAGAAGCACACCTTCTTAGGGTCCCTACTCACCTTGGTAACACCAAACCTTAAGGAGAAAAAACTAAAAATACTAAAAACAATAATCACTATGATCATGGGACCATGATAATCCTTACTTCATTCTTTATTTTGGCCCAAGACATGGTTGTAACACTACTCTTGTAGAGCTCATATGGATCCCATATCCATGATGGATACTTTTCATGTCCTTCCCTTGAATTTACTTCGAAGACTTATTTTTTTGATTGAGTACCCTTCACTTCCACCTCAATGGTATTATAAGGTAAATGACCAAGATAATGAACAAACCCATCATAAAGAGAAAATAATGAACACTTACCAATATGACCACTCGCTTACTCATGCACAAATCTAATTTTCCTTTTTCTCTCAAGTCTGATTTTTTTGTTTCATTGACTCCTTCATATGATCCCCTTTCCTTTTACACCTTTGTTATGGCTTGTGATTCCTCTCCAAGTGACATTAAAAATTGTATTTCCAAAGCTTCTTCATGAAATCTAAAATTATGAAAAGAAAGAGATCTATGATGGAGAACAATACAATTTTTTTCTTCTAAGACATACCTTTCCATTATGGTGTCTACCATTTGTAACCCCATTGGTTGATATATAGATTATTGTGAATATTCACTTGGATAATCTTGAATTATTAGTTATTGTGGTTTATAAATTCCAATCATTGACTGCCCACAAACTTCTTATTTTTCTTCTTCTACATGATCCTTGCTTTCACCCTTTGTGACTTTACTATCATGCATAAAATCATTAGAAGATAAATAGATATCCTCTACCAATAAACAATATTTATCTTATACTTCCTTTATTTCATGCTCATTGATTTATTCCTCATTTGCATCATCAATTTTCAGCCTTCTTTGTTTCCCAAAAAATTTATATTTTGGGGGTCCAACATACATATATGATGGTTGCCCCTTGTATAACTGAAAATTAGTTTTTGGTTGTTCCAAAAATTCTAATTTTTATTCTTATACATGATCCACTACCTAAAATTTTAGATATTAATCCTTCTTATCAAACCTTTTGATGAGCTTCTCACCTAATTCCTCATTATTTTTGATGAAGTCATGTCCTTGTGTCCTCAACTCAAGTTTCCACCAATCAAGGGTAGCCCCTACCAAGTGTTGTGTGATGAATTTTAGAGCTTAAGTCTCACCTCTGAGCCTCAATTCAAGGTATTCATTAACCTTATTTACCCATGATCTAACTGAAGTACCTATATTTCCATAAAATTTTGGGAGAATAATTCTCCTTAAGTCATCATGCATAACTATTTTCCCATGGTGTCCTTTGCCATACCTTTAACCTAGCCAATATGAAAAACTTCTTTCCTTCCTATACTATGGTGCAAGTATCAAATATTCAACATAATCCTCCATCAATTCTCAATTGATAAAAGTTTATTCCTCCTTTTCAAGTGGTTGGTCCCCTTTTATGCCCTTCATTGTTTGAAGGAGTTTGTCTAAAGCTTCTATCAACCTCTCTTAGGTTTGAGTAAACCTCTCAAATATAGCACTATCCATGTCCTTGAATAACCCTTTCATCACAAAAATGGATAAGAAATTAGCTCTGATACAACTGTAATGTTCCTAAATTAGAAAAAAGTCTAAAAATAGTAATATCTTTCAATCCCCAATATAAACTGAATTCTAAAATATAAATCAGCAACTTCACAACTCAAAATTTATTTATGAATTTTCACCCTTCACACAAAAATTTCCCAAACCTTAGGTAGTTCAAACTCTAAGTAGCTAGGGTTTTATGGTGATTTTAGCCCCTTAAAAAACTCCAAAAAAATTTAAACTTTGTAGGAATGTAAGGAAAAATATAACTGATTTAATTATCTGATTAGATTTGGAAAAAATTAAATTTATGAATTTATATGGTGAAAATAAATCTAAAACTTATAAATTAAATAACTTGAAATATACTTGGAATTTCTAAGAAAATAATATCTTTAACTAAAGATTAAAATATTCTCCTTTGAAATTAAAATCAAAATTTTCCAACCACTGAAATACCTCCAAATGTTGTCTCAAAGTTTTGAAAACCCTAGTTTTACCCTCAAAATTAAGTAAATAATTACTAAATATTTTATAGGAATATATTATCCCTAAAATATTTCCAACAAACTCAAAAATAATTCATTCAACCAAGGAAAAGTAGCATAAAATATTAAAAACACTAGGAGAGCATTTTTACCAACAACAAACCTCCAAAATCGCATTTTGCAAGCCCTCAAGAGAATCACCCAAGGAGTAATAAACAATATTCAATCCTTAATAAAATTTCCAACTTGTGGTGGAATCAAAAACCCTATAGGTGATTTTCCCTAGTCCTCCGAGCCAATTTACTACAATATAAAAGTATTAGATAAAACCTCAAATAATTTTTCAAGGGATTTACCATGATTTCCAATCAATAGGTGGTGTTGATAGACATCATTTGTACAACCATTAGTATAATTTGGAGGGTAACATTCTTAAAGAATATACCTTCAAAAACCAAGGTTGACATACTTGATTATCAAATCCAAATATCAAATGCACATAATATTCAAATGAGACCTCATTCTACTTAAATACCCTTCTCTAAGTGTAGTGCTTAAAAATAGAATGAGAGGCTTAATCTTTAAAAATAACTTAAGTATTATAATATAAGACACATAAATTACCCCACTTAATTGAAATAAACATAAATTAATTTTCTCTAAAACATAACTCAAAATTAGAATCATAAAGTACCTTTATTTTAAAATATCCTTTCACAAGTGGTGCACTAATTTCCTTTTTTCTTCTTTCACCCTTAGTTATCAGAACAATAATGAAATAAGGGTCTTCCAAAGATCTAAATCAAAAATTTAGGACATTAAAAGTATCCTATCTGACATTATATCTAATAATGGGGGATCATTTTAAAAAAGGATGTCAAAACACTATGTGTCAAGTACAACATTACTCAACATTTCTCTACTGTATATTTTCCACAAGATAATGGCTAAGCTAAAGAATATAATAAAACCATTGTCAACATATTTAAAAATATTATCATTGGATTTGGACACAATTGGCACCTCCAAATCTTTCATGCCCTTTTGGCATACCATACTAATTACCATACCCCAATAGGATCCACTCTATATTCTGTAGTTTATGGCACTAAGGCCATTCTTCCCATTGAGGTCAAATTAAATTTTATATGAATCTCATTGAATCATGTCATGGATGATGAATACTATCAATTATATCAACTCTAAGAGCTAGAGTTACTTGATGAAAAATGCATGGTCATTATCAACAGCCTTCAAGCATATTAGAATAGACTCTGTGGCCACTATACTGGTGGGTTAAAAATAGAGAATTCAAGCTTGGGGATATTATTCTCAAAGAAAACCAACAACCTACCATGGTTGATAAAAAACACAAATATAAGTTAAAAATTGATTTGATATGCCCCTATATCATTATTTCCAATTATGGTTTCGGTGCATATAGGCTCACTACACTAGACATAGATGAACTCAATGGGCTAATGAACATTATACACCTCAAATTATACTTCGCTTGAGAGGCCTAAATTATTATCTATGAGGCTCATTTCTGATGTACTATAATATTAACATTATTATTTATACCATACCTTATATCATTTTACCGTACCTTTTCCTATCAACCAACATTGTTTCTACCCTCCCTACCTAGCCCTTTGACCTTGGTCCCATTCCATTGGCTCTTTGGACATATTCAATGAGAAGATTCATATCAAGTTTCAACATTTGATTCAATATTATAGATATAGGTTGTATTTTGGACTAATATGATAGAGGTTTGAAAGTTGTATCCTTTATTCCTTATTTCTTTCCATTCAAGTAATACTGATTATTTTCACCTTTCAAAAAATCAAAGTGCCACCATCATGATACTAATTATAACCACCCATGGTTAAATTAGTATCATTGACCTATGATGTTTCCTAATTATAACTACCTATGGGAAAATTTGGAACAACACCTTTATCATGCCTTGAAGTCTTGCCTTACCATTCATATGACATACTATGTCATTTGCCTACTTTATTTCATTTTTGATATTTTTTTTTTCTACCTAGTTGGATTAATATACTATAAGGAAAAACTATAGTGACTTGAGGTCCCATCCTAGGACTTTATAGGTATCACTTGATTCATGTTGAAGTTAACTTATTCACCCTTTTCCATGCTCTCATCATTTTTTCAGCAATTTCTAAGTTTGAATGCTCTCACCATTTTTCAACTTGGATCATTTAGTATCTCATCATTATCATTCACGTTGAGATACTTAGAAAATTACAAAAACATTTGTAAACAATCTCAAAAGATCTAAACATTGACCACTTTTTTGCCTTAAGGATTATGGGAACCCTAGCTATTTTATAAGAAACCACTTGTCATTTAGTTTCCCCATCTTTACTCACCTCACGCCCCACACACTCACCATTTTGTGAGACCATTTCCATATTCCTCTGTCACACAATCATGTTATTTGATCATCATTTTCTTCTATCCCATGTCTTGGGAAAACTACATTTGGCTTGAATTTTATGTTAGACATTGTGTCCATAGAACTATGTAGGCAATGTACACTTTCCCAATGCATATAGATTCAACTCAACCACCCCTTTCCTTTTATTCTATTCACCCATCCTATTTGCTTATTTCATTGTTTCTTAAAACCTAGGGGTAATACTTTGTCATCTTGTTTGTTCTCTATTTCCACTATCATTATGATTAACCATTGGTTATATTTATTTTGTTCTCTTTCTTTTCCATTTCTTGATGATTTATTTTGTTTGTTTATTTTTTCCTATTTATTTTTGTGCCTTGATTTAGTTTAGGTGATTTCATTGGGTGATTCCTTGCACATTATTCTTGAATCCATCCATTTTCATAATTTAACATTATCATCATGGTTTTTATCATTAGTGAATTATTTTCAATAATTATTTATTATATTTCATGTTAGTCCTTACACATATTTTGGCTAAGTTATCATGGTCCTTTATATCATGATGCCTATCATCATGTGCCACAACAAAAAATAGCTCAGGAAATCTTACAAGCAATGTGGTTGTAATCCTTTCTAGTTAGTATGTGAATCTCCATACTATATAGTTTCCCAAATTCAAATTTCTCCTTTATACAAGATTACTCTTATTTCATGAGTAAAAATCTAGTCTGTCATCCCTTGTTATCCAATTTTCCATCATATTCCCATCATTGTACTAATGATTATAACCACCTCTAGGAAAATAATTGTATCTCTTCCCATTTTCACTGCTAATGATTCTAACCACCTTTGGGCAAACCATTGTCTATCATCCCACCCACAAAGCCAATGATTATAACCACCTTTATGAAAATCATTGTGTTTTGATCCATCTTGAGGTTAATGATTATAACTACCTTTAGGCAAATCATTATCTTTCTTTTGCCTAAATAGGGCAAGATTTCATTGTGATAATTCTTATAACTGCCTTTGGGTAAACCATTATCTTTATCTACCCAATTGGGGAATTTTTTTATCTTGTCAATAATTATAACCAACTATGGGCAAATCATTGTTTTCCCTTTTAATGATTATAACTACCTTAGGTCAAATCATTCCCTTGTTACCCTTGTTTTTTCAATGATTATAACCACCTTTGGGGAAATCATTATCTTTTTTATCCCACCTGTGCTAATGATTATAACCACCTATGGTCAAATGATCCTATTTGTCTACCCAACTGGGGCAATTCATCATGCTACTAATTATGACCACCTATGGGTAAATCATTTTTTCTACCCCATTTTAACTTTTGATCCCATCATTTCTTTATTTTGAGGGATTGATCACCAACCCTTTTTTCCAATTTCTCCCTCAAGGGGGCATCTATAGCTTATCTATTGTTATCGAAGTCATAGGCATGTAGGACCTTTTCATTCTTTGAGAAGACATTATTGTGCTTATAACTTGTGATGCCCTCCTAAATAGGGTAAAACTGTATACACCTAAAATTGGCTACAAGTGGCTTCTGATCAGAATTTAGATTGATTCCTACCAACCATTACAAATTAATCTTGGGAATCATTAAATGTCCTAAATTTGGTTTTGCATCATTCATCAAAGCTCTAAATCATGTTGAGGCATCCCTATTTTTGGTATCTTATCGTATGCAATAATAATCTCTCAAGGATTCATCTCTAATAACCTTAAAACATCACAAATGTTAATTTATCCATGGACCTATTAAGTGGTCCACTTGCACATTTAATCAAATCTTGAAAGATATACAAGGATAATCAAAATTAATTAACAAGTTAATAATATTAAATGCCTAGTTGAATTATCCATTTGCAATTAATGAATATCTAAAAATTAAAATTACAAAATTGAAAATATCAAAGCTTTTTATCATTACCTTTATGAGTTGTTAAGCTCTTTGAAAATATCTAATTTGAGATCCATTGATAGTAATTGCAATTCGTAATTACTTGACAATTATTAACTCAATTGGAGTTAGTTTTAACTCACCTAGGTTTAGTTTTGAACCCATTCCAAGCCTAAACTCAACCCTAACTCACCTTGGGTGAGAGTTAATTCTTAAGGCTATAAATACAAGGCCATACCTCTTCATAAAATAGATTGGATATTATAGAGTTACTATGTAGGATTATCTCCATAAGACTCATGCAAGTAGTATTACCATGCCCAAATCTTAATCCAATTAATATCAAAGCGAAGGTACCAAGGAGAGAAGGAGCCAAGCAACCTCCATTTTCAAAGACTTATTGAAGCAAAAGTTTATAAATACATTTGGATCTCCAAATAAGGTAAAAGAGTTATTTCTTGTATGTTTTTATTGTGCTTTCATTTAGTTTTGTTACCTAATCTCTCCCTAGTGTCTAGGCTAGAAATGTTAGGAGTTAAGTGTGTTCATTTCATTTGTTTTATGAGACTAACACAAGACTAACCTCTTGTCTATGTTAAATCCTTTTTCACCACAACAACCCACATAAGTATGTTTCTCATATTTGGTGAATGTTGTTATTACATGAATAGTGGTGGTTGAAAAGACTCATGTAATTAGGATGAGTTGTTGTAGGAGCATTTTTTTCACTCCTATTATCTAAGAGATAAACTCTTATATATTTGTATATTTATCTATTATATATAGTGTAATGAATGAAATATAATATCCTAAATATTGTTCTTTGAATATTTGTTTTTACCATTATCTATATGAGATAAATCTCTACATTAACTCCTACAAAAGTTATCAAATTCTATTTTGGATAATAGTATGATAGATGAGATAGGGAATTTCCATATTTTTAATAGAATTTAATGAGTTCAAAAGAGGAAAAAATAATATAATTATTCATCACTATATTTTATGGCACACCATACCTAATTAGAATATTTTACTTAATGAAATTGCATACCACTTTTGATGTAGTTTATTTGATAAGGATAAATTCTATCCACTTTTTAAAGTGTTTAGTTTTAATGATAACATGAATTTGTTCAAAACTAGAGTGTGGATTGAGCATGAAAATTAATTCTATACCCCATTGATTGAAAGTTTTTTCAATAAAAATTAGTTTTTATGGTAGTCCAACTATATTTGGTCTCAAAATAAACTAATGGTAGGATTCAAAGTTTGAAACTCACTCTTGATCATATCTAAAAAGTGTAGGCCAATAATGTTGGGCTCTCCAAAACATATATTTTTTAATAGGGGAATATAAAATCTCATTCTTGATTATGAAACACCTCTACTAATGTCATTTTATGTTCCTTATCTACAAAAATAAAGAATAAACCATCAAACCCTTTGTTAAAGTGTATGTTATCCCATATCACATATTTTATGGATTTGAGCTTACTTTTTTTAATTGACAGGTAAAAAATAAGAAAGATATGGTCCTCTAACTTGTACAAAAGAGACTAAGTTAAGAATAATGATACATGATTAGTAAGCCAATAGAGAACAAAATGAGACAACCACAACCAATAACAAATAGGAAAGACAACAGAATAACCCATAAAATAGAATAGAAAATTAGGATGAAGATTTGAAATAAGTTGAGTAATCCACCAGAGGCATAAACCTAGTGTCAAATTAGATAATCTATATGGGTTGGGTGTTTATTTTCATTTATTGATAGGTTTAGTTCGGGAAATATAGTTTCAAGTTATTTTGCTAGGCCATTTAGGTAACCCTTTTGAGACTAAATCCTAGAATTTACCCTTCATAACTTTGGTATCCTTCACTTTCTTAGAATTTGGGAGCATTTAGGGACCTTAGTATTCTTAAGTTTAAGCCTAATGATCTCCTTTTTTTACCTGATCACTTCCAGCTTGATCTCCTTCAATTCTACCAATAACATGCCAACCTTGTGGTCAAGTTTGTCTAGTTTATTTGCAAGCTTAATGATTTTAGTGTCTAGGTCAACCCAACTATCACCACACCTAGGCTAATCTTACTTGGAGGTACCTCAAAAAGGGACTCATAAATTCCAATATATTATGCCTTAGGGATATTAAGTAATCCCTTGTCATCAGTAGTTTAGGAAACTTAATTATCTACATCCATATTATAAAGCTTTTCACTCACCCTAGTGAATGGAACCTCGTGGCCCGACAAAGAGTTTCCCTAAGTAACTAACATGAAAATTAAACCTTCATGCAAAATGTTTTTTTTGGGATTATCATGAAACACAATAATAGAATTTTCTAATGAGGTGAGGAGGAAAAATGAGATAATGATAGTGTAACCTTTGAAATGATTCAAAATAAAAAAATGATGAGAATAAAGAGTATTAAACTTTCCTTCAAGACTAATGTATTTCATGACTTGTAAATAGATCCTTAGCCATGTCATTGGGAGATCAGTTCTAGGAAAGCCTTTATCTTCTAGAATAAATTCATTAGTCCCAAAAAATCTTATCAAGAATTCATGCTTTCTACTTTTTTTTTAAAATATTCTCACTATCACAAGACATCCCCAAGATCACATCAATTAATTCCTTTATTATATCCACCTCAAGCCCACTCATCCTAAGCTTCCTCTCCTTCAAATTAGTAGATAATTATTTGGAAATAGTAGTGTTTCACTTAGATGTATGTTTCATAAACATAATGATCCCTCCCTTCTTTAGAAACCTCAACATAGTGTAATACTTCATAACTTTAGAGCATGATAGGGGATCTATTCTATCCCTATCACCACCCATTCTTGGTCTCAAGTTGAAACAAGTTATTGACACTATGGAATGAGGAATGGGATAGATGGTGATGAAGGAAATAGTTATGTGAAGCCTTTTGGGGATATAATTAATGATACCTAACCTATCATAATTAAAGATCAACTATTTCATAAAAATATTATAATCATTATGACTATAATATATCAAACACCAATTACCTTGTTTTGTTATGATACTCACCATCATTTTCAAGGACATATTTCCAAATAATTTAATAGTGACATAAAGGAACATCATTACATGACCTACCTACTTAGGTGGATATGTTGTCAGCATCATTTTATATAATTGGGAGTATATGGGTCAGGATCAAATTTGGATCATCCCAATGGGAGAATTCATATATGTTGACACCCATATTAGTGAAGTTATCCATAGCCTAATTTACTTCTTTATAGGAATGGTTTAAAGAATGATCTTTAAACCTATAAATGAGTAATTTTTCATCCTCAACCATCTACCTAATTATCCATGAGGCAATAGGTTTACTAGATAAATAATCAATGATATTGAGAGTCACCTTCCACCATAAGTCTCTTAATGTTCAGATGGGACTAGAATTGAATGCCCCATAGAGTGGCCTTAAATTATGCCACATGACTGGTTTGAAACTCCATGGGGATAACATAGGTCACCATGATCCTTCCTTTGGAGTCCCTAATGATTCTACCCCTACCACTCACTAACCTTGAGTTGCCATTAGAGGCTCCATCAAAATTTAACTTCATCCAGTTTGATAATGGGTTCCATAAATTCACTTGGCTCCTATCTCATTTTTTGACCACCTTTATAGGGGGTTTGAGATTCTAAATTTTCATAATAGCCATATTTTCTTGAGTTTGGAATAATCCTCCTTTGGGATGAAGTGTCTCTAATTTTTCCAGAATGGAAAAAATAAAATAGTTTGTAGCCAAGTTTTCATTAGGTCTAATTTTCTCAAAAACATAATAATTTATTATATTCCATATGGTCTAGAGGAAGTGAGGTAGGGAAATATTCCATAATAAAACAAGGGTTGGTGATTTCCAAATAGGATTCTATGAATTTTATCTAGGAGGGAGTTAAGTCTAACCCAACTAGTTTTAAAATGCTAAAGTAGGGTGTTTAACACTTTGGATGCAAATAGACAAGACAACAAAAGGTGGTTAGTAGTCTCAGCATCATGCTTGCATATGAAACATATATTAGGAATCATGATTATTTTTTAGAGATAATTTCAATGGTTATGATTTATTCCATGTACTAAACCATAATAAAACATTAACCTTCAAAGTAAGATTCATGATCCATAAGTCTTACCAACAGGACCCACCATGAGGAAGACCTTGTATACACTCAATATTTTTAAAATTTATCAATTATTGATTATTTATCTCTTGTAATAATGCATCAATAATCAATATCTCTGAGTGATATCCTAAAAGGGTGCACTTGGAAAGGGGTGGGTAGACCATTGGTGCTTTATAAGATTGTTGTTCACTATACCACCACTCAAAACCAACACAAACCTCTCATATACATTTACCTAAGCTTTGACACCTCCCTTACACACTCCTCTAAGAAATTCACCACCTTAAATATCCCAACCTAATCCAAAAGCTCTTTTTATAATTTACCAAATAAAGTTTCATGGGTCAACCATGTTCTTAAAAATAAGCACATTACGTGACTGGGTCAGCCCCAACTGACCTAGTCTGAGACCTAACCATTTTATTTATTAAAGAATAGGGTCAAATGGGATGACTCTTTCCTCTAAAATGAGGACTTAGGGTTAGATTCACTTATATAAACACATCATTTTCTACATTTTCATTATAGGGAGATAGAGATAATCATTTATTTGTGCATCTTCTCATCCACCATTTTACTTGAGGAGCCATTACTTATGATTTCATACTTCCTTTGGAGAGAAGAATCTTATCTTGTGGGAAAATTCTTTTGGATGCATAGAATAAGTCATGTAGCCTAGATCTGACCTATCTTTTTTATCCTTATGAATCATAACAACCTGTTGCAAAACACCATTGGTTAAGGGAGAGATTAAGGCTTAACATGTTCATCTTCTAGGTATGTATTCCTAGATCTTGATCCTCTTTATTAAGTAGATAGTTTTGTATGTGTTAGCTTATGAACATGTTTATCTCTTCATATATTAGAATTACCTATACATTAACTTGAGTAGAGTTCTTCTTTTCATTTTTAATTTTATCTTTATTACCCCCATTTTATGTCACATGCTTTGATGAGCACTATATTCGATTTACCTTACTTTTGTCATTTACTTTGACAATAAAACATATGACCTAGCTAGGGTTATTGTGTGGTATTTATTTATTAGAGGATTTATAACCCTCTCTAATGATATTGTGTAGTATTATATCCCTTATTTAGGTTTATTATAACCATATTAGTTATTACCCCATTTTTATAAATGTACCAACAAGAAAAAGGGCTAGTTTGATTTATCTTCTCTAAGATAGGATTGATTTGTATATCAGCTTCACTTTCCCTTATTATACATTCTAGTGAACCTAATGTGAACTAACCCTTAAAGGTTAATTTTCATTCCTTCATTTATTATCATTTATTATTTATTTCATTTTTGAATAACTAGATTGAATCTATCAACTTGGTCTAACTTTCTTTGTGCGGGTTAACACATAGTCAATCTGACCAACTTTATTTTTCTTTGTGTAGGTCATATTCAACCACAAGGTAACTAGATCAATCTACTCAAATTATTTCACTACTTTAGATATAGGTTTTCAAACTCATTCAACTCTATTAGTAGGATAAAAATACTCATCTAGATGAGATAATATAGAAATATCAATTTTAGCATCTTTAAAATCATTAGGTTATTCTCACCATCTTAGTCATTTATTTTCTTGATTACAATCTTATTTTTCATAATTTTTAGTCTATAAAAATATAAATCTATAGTGAACTAGGTCGACTAGATCAACATATTTATGTAGCTTGATTTATTTCCCAAGAGACTCAATCAACATAGTGAACTAGGTCAACTAGATCAACATATCTATGTAGATTGATTTATTTGACTGTGTTCTTTATCTCTTGTTTCAATAGACATAATTGACCTATTCGAGTCTATTTTATACTATTTACATACTTGGTCTTCTAAATTGACCCTATACTCTTAAATTAAATTAATTAACTCATCGTGTTTGTCATCAATTCATTTTTTCATTTTTTGATCACTTTCTTAGAGTAACACACACAAAATAAATAGGAAGTTTTAATTTATGGATTTATTCAAACTATTTTTATTTTATTCACACACTTCTAAACCACATAATACCAAAAACCATTAAATAAATTCTACCCAAGGTCTACCTACTTGGATTTCATCATCAAAGGAGAAACTCACTTGATTATATGGCCAAGAATAAATATTTGGTTGATGGTATATATATTTTAAAATCACCTGATACCCTTATCACTACAAGATTATAAAGTGAGGGGGTAGGCTTGAATACCAAGATAGTACCATCACCAATACAAATGCATTTTAGCATTAACTACCTGAAACCATCCTTACATTGCTTTTCTAGTTCTATTTTATAGTCAACTCTCTATCACATTTATTTCTAAAATTTATAATTTAAAACATTCGAGAATGACCATATAGATTAGAATTTTTATTTTTTTTTATTTTTATCTAATAATTATATGATGTATTTGCAAAACTTATATCAGCTAGTGTTGGTATAAGCTTTGTGACAACTAGATTGATTAGCTCAAGCCAATTTCCTATGTGTTTATTTTAAACATTTTTCAAAATAACACTAGATCATCCAAAGTTATAATTGTTAAAAATTATATTTTCCTTTAGTTTACAATCAATTTCCTTAAATGTGTCTCTTACAGTCTCTATTTTCCTATAGATCATAGTGTATGTAATTAGAAATGTATAATGTTTATAAATCAATCCTAGCTCAAAGAAGATAGAGTATACCTATACTTCTTATTTGGAATACATTTGTTAAGTGGGATCATGACAAATATGGGGATCCAATAGACCTAATTAGGGGATCACTTGTCACAATACACCATTTTAGGAAGGGTTTTAAAGCCTACAATCTAACAAAATCATGTAATAACCTTTAAAAGAGTTTAGGTTTTGATATTCACTCAATTATAATAAACAAGAAATTAAATCTAATCTAGTGCTCACCAAATCTTGTGGCATAAAGTGGAGGTTAGAAACAAAACAAACTAAACTAAAAATGCATAGAAGATATATACTCATGTCAATGTATATGGAATCCTAATGCATAGAAGAGAAGCACAATTACATTATCTATCTACTCTTACAAAGGATAAATAAAGTTAGGAATACTTTACCTTTGAATATGAACCCATCGAGCCTCAATCTCTCCCTTAGCCAAGGTGATTCATAAGAGATTATTGTGGTATGTAATGATAACAAATATAAATAATCTTTAGGCTACACAACCTATCTATGCATCCAAAATACTGATCCACAAGACAAGACCCGTATCTCCAAAGAAAGTATGGAACCCTAAGATTTATTCCTCAAGTAGAATGGTCAATAAGCAAATGTTCATTTGCACTCTTTTTTATTATATATTCTCAAATGGTTGGAAATGAACTTGTATATATGTGCAGATTTTATTCTAAATCCTTCTAAATATGTCAATTGTATGGGTCAACCCAATCATCCCTATATATTTTTGGGAGATAAATCACTAGGTCTTGAGCTAGGTTAGCCAAAGGGATTAAAAAAACTCTCAAGTGAAAATTCCCCAAAATAGTATAGGGTTGACCCATTCGACTTTGTACAATAATCAGAGGCTAAAATGTATACAGGGTCAACCCAGTCAACCTAGTACAATCAATTGGTGAAAGGGGATCAAGGAAATAAAAAGGAGGATAAATATATGATAAATGATTGGAATAGGTACAATAGAGAAGAATAAGATTATGGTAATGGTTTTAGGAGACAAGTGTGTAGATGGAAAGTGAAAAAAGGGACAACAATTTTACAAAGCACTAATGGTTTACCCACCCCTTTCTCCATGCACCCATTAAGGTGTACACTCAGAGAGATTGAGACTCGATGAGTTTTTATAAGATAAAAAGTATCAATAATCAATCAAAGTTGAAAATATTATGTGTATATATATGCCCCACTTGAATTTCATCATGTGTCACATAAGTACAACATGAGATGGTGCTTTAGTAAATAGAACATGATAAAAAATAACATTGCTGCTAAGAAAAAGGTAGTAAGAAAAAAATAAGATAAAGAAAAGGATAAAATTGAAAAAAACATGTTGCTACTTACCTTAGAGCGTAGATAAAGAAGTAGACTGCAAGATATGTGAAGGTGTCCATTGTGAAGAACACTAGGTGAACCTATATAAGTTAGTGCAAAAAATAGACAAAAATTGAAATTTTGGGAAGATAGGCATATAGTAGTGTAAAATGAGTTAGTAGAGACATGAGGGTATTTAAGAAAAATTGGAAAATTAAGATTGTTAAGCCACCGCTAGAATATTGAAGGAAAATGAATGATAAAATGAAGGCAAATAATTGACAAATAATTGGCAAAACACACTAAATCACATTGGAAAGCATGTAAAACATGAATAACAAAAAGGAATGTAGAATATACTAAATCACATTTGGAAGCATGTAAAACAGTAATGACAAATGAAATATCCATGCAATAACATTTGAACAAAGATATGTAAGAAAGTGAAAAGTAAGCTCATGTAAGATAGGTAAAAATAAAAACATGAAAGACTAAAAATGAAATTTAATTGAAGATGTGAAACAAACATGAAGAAGGCATACATAAAGAGAAACGTGTACTAATGTAAAATGTCATATGTAAGATAAGTCCACAAAAATAAAACAAGAACATGATGGAGAAATGAAAATCAAAAGCTCTAAAGGATGAAAACTCAAAATTAGTGCTTGTTATAAGAGAAATATAAGAAAACACAACTGCCTAATGGTATGACTAGTATAACAATAATATGGTGTGGTAAATAAATGGTGTAAGGGTGTAATCCATAGTTTCTCAAACATGTTGTTTTGCTCTAAGGATAGATAAAACTAAAAAAACGTAATGCTAGCATGTTTTTAAGAGGTGAAGAAGGAATAATAAAAGAGGAAAAACATATTTGGAATCATAATTTGTATATCAAGGGGGGTGAAATAGTTGGAGGGGATAATGAAGGAAAAACCAAGGTATAGGAACTTTTTATCAAATTTAAGACACTCAAATTAGGTTTATCAAAATAAGAGGACATTTAACCTTAAGGAATCTAAAGAAATTCTCTTAGCCACACAAGTCTTAGGTCAACAAATGCAGTATATAGATCATCCCATGAAGGCTATGCACATGAAAATTAAAATGGATTTATCTCCACACAACGTGTTCCCCATTCTTTAGAACCCCTTATAGAGCCTTCATTCTACTATAAATATTAGGTACTTGCATGAGAAAGTAGGTAGCACCATAGATTTTGTTGAATTCTCCTATTTCAATCTACTAGCCTACATCACCCCAAAGGACCTTGGTTCTATGTGAGGCCAACTATGGAGTTTGAGATTTAATTAGAGATAGGATATGTGCTTGGAATCACATCTTTTAGTGTGATTTTGAATTTTGAGATTTATATGTTTCCTTTTGTATATCATTTCCTATTGATTCAAATGATTTCACTTTTAACTTTCTTTATGGCTTTTTATATTCCTCCTCCATATAGATTTGGAAAACCAAACATGGGTGTTAAAGATGAATTTAATTTAAATACTTGATACTTGGTTTTTAAGAGTAAAGAGCATGGGTTCTAAGAGTCTCATAAATCTAGGTGAAATAAAAGTGTTATCTTAACTTTGACTTTGTTTTATCTAATGAAGAGTGAAAGAAAGGGGAAATAAAGAGGAGTGACACATGGATTTAAAAGAGTATCATCATTCATGTTATGGTCCACTTTATGAGTGAGATACTTCCATAGTTTGATGAAAGTATGAGCAGATTCATTAGGAAGTTATTTGGCATTGATAAAATGGCTAATGTAATTTTTAGGAAGGTCATCATGTTAGAAATCCTTCACTAGAGCATTGACTAAATCATCTAGTTATGAGATGGAATGTCTACGAATTTGGTTGTACCATTCAAGTGCATACCAAAAAAGGTTTTGGATAAGATCTTGGTGGTAGAAAAGGTATTGTTTTAGATCCATTCCTTATAGAGATTACCAAAAGACTTAAGAAATATATAAAAGAGTATCATCATTCATGTTATGGTCCACTTTATGAGTGAGAGACTTCCATAGTTTGATGAAAGTATGAGCATATTCATTAGGAAGTTATTTGGCATTGATAAAATGGCTAATGTAATTTTTAGGAAGGTCATCATGTTAGAAATCCTTCACTAGAGCATTGACTAAATCATCTAGTTATGAGATGGAATGTCTACGAATTTGGTTGTACCATTCAAGTGCATATCAAAAAAGGTTTTGGATAAGATCTTGGTGGTAGAAAAGGTATTGTTTTAGATCCATTCCTTGTAGAGATTACCAAAAGACTTAAGAAATATATTAGGGTCCTTAGTCCCATTATATGTGATAGTTGGAGAAATGTTTCCAATATCTATGGATGTAATGAATGGGGATAAATGTTCATTTTGAAGATGTTGAAGCATTTTGTTATTAATTGGAGGGTGAGGGATGATATTCCCATTTGCATCTTTAAGAGGATGAGGGATAAAATTTTGATTTCATTCAGACATGATGACTTGAGGTGGTTGAATAATCATGTTACATAAATGTTGTTACATGTTTGTCATTTGAGAGGTGTTAGTTATTTTCATAATGTTCATTTATTATATGACTTGTTAAAGAAGATGAGTTGTATCAAAAGGTGGGTTTAAAGGTGGGGTATTAGTTATGTTAGGAAGAGAATTTTTAGTGTTGGTGGAAGGAGGATTCATTGTAGGTGGAAGATTACCAACATTAGTGTTAGTTGTCTTAAGTGTGGTAGAAGAAGGAAGCTTTGCAAAGCCACCATTTTTGTGAGGAGTATAAATAGTATTATCATCAATATTTTAGAATAATTGGGAAACATCTAGATTATCATTTTGAGTGGTTTTGACCATGTTACTTTTGGAATTGATAAGGCTTGGTGATCTTGTTATGGGTGTAACAGGAGGATTGTGAACATTGGTTGTAAGAGGTGGAACATAATGTGAGGTTCCAACATTTGATGTAGATAGGTTGATGAGTTTAAAAATTCTAAGTTTAGGTGTAAAATTAGTATAAGGTATATAATTGTCAAGGTTTGGGATTTGTCTAATAGGATTTTATGGATCTAATATACATTATGGGATAGATTGATATTGACAATATTTTGATGAAGAGTTGCACCATAAAGAGTTGTCTTCTATGGTGGATAGGCAAGGTAGGAGAGAAAAACCCATGTACATTTGGAATGGGTTGAGACTATCAAGAAATAATTTGATAAGAGGTTTAATGATAAAAATTAGGAGTGGAAATTAGAAGGCTAGATGAAAAAACAAGGACAAATTTGGTAAATAAGGAAGGCAAAAAATAGTATAGGGTTGATTGGGTTGACGTAACACATAAAATAGGGCCTAAAATATTATAGGGTCCACTTGGTCAACCTAGTATAGTGAATAGAGATTGGAAAAGGAGTTAAAAGGGTCTATAAATAGCATAGGGTCAACTGGGTCGATTTGGTATAGTGAATAGAGGCTATAAAAATGTACAAGGTTGACTAGATCGACCTAATACAATAGACAAGGAAAATTAGAAAGACTATAATAGATTGTGAATTGAAACAAGATAATTTTTTTAAGTAATATGAAAAGTAAGAAGAGTATGGCAAATATATGATAAAAATAGTGATGAAAATAATGAAATAAGTGAATAAATCCTAGAAGGGTTAGTTTAAGTTGGGTTTACTATAATGTATTTAATCACAAATGCATCATGTCTATAAATCAATCTTGGCTCAGAGAAGATAGAGCATACCTACACTTCCAATTAGGAATACATTTATTAAGTTGGAGCATGACAAATATGGGGATCTACTAGACCCGATTAGAGGATCACTTGTCATAATACACCATGCTAAGAAGAGTTCCAAAGCCTGTAGTCTAACACAATCATGCAATAACCCTAAAATATTCCTAGGTTTTGATACTCACTCTATTATAATAAACAAGAAATTAAATATAATATAGTGCTCACAAAATCTTGTGGCATAAAGTGGGGATTAGAAACAAAAAAAACTAAACTAAACATTCATAGAAGACATATACTCACATCAATGTATATAGAATCCTAATGCATGGAAGAGAATCACAACTACATTATCTATCTACTCTTAAAAGTAGAAATAAAGTTAGGAATACTTTACCTTTGAAGATGAACCCATTGAGCCTCAATCTCTCCCTTGTCCAAGGTGATTCATAAGAGATTATTGTGGTATGTAAGGATAAAAAACAAAAATCATCTCTATGCTATAAAACCTATCTAAGCATCCAAAATACTTCTTCATAAGACAAGATCTATATCTCTAAAGAAAGTATGAAACCCTAAGCTTTATTCCTCAAGTAGAATGGTCAATAAATAGATGTTCATTCACACTTATTATTCTTAATTTCTCTATTCTCAAATGGTTGTAAATGAACTTGTATATATAGGAAGATATTCCCCTAATGCCTTATGAATATGTCAGTTATACAGGGTCAATCCTGTATGTTTTTGAAAGATAAATCACTAGGTCTCAAGCTAAGTTTGCCAAAGGGTTAATAAAACTGTCAAGTGAAAATACACAAAAATAGTATAGGGTCAACCCAGTTGACCCTGTACAATAATCATAGGCTAAAAATTGTAAGGGTCAACCTAGATGACCTACTATAATCAATTAATGAAAGGGGTTTAAGGAAATAAAAATAGGGATAAAGATATGACAAATAACTAGAATGGTTACAATAGAGAAGAATTATCATAGGGTAAATGGTTTTAGGAGATAATTTTGTATATGGAAAGTGGAAAAAGGGAAAACAATCTTATGAAGCACCAATGGTATTCCCACCTCTTTCCCAGTGCACCCCTTAAGGCATGCACTCAGAGAGATTAAGACTCAATGGGTTCCTATAAGATACAAAGTGTCAGTAATCAATACAAGTTAAAAATATTATGTGTATATATATAGTCACTCTTTTCAACCTAGTTTCTTATAGATTGATTTTTCTATTTTCCTTCAACACATAATCGACCTATCTAACTATCTGTTTTTCAAACTCTCTTAGTTTGATAATCTATAAAACATAGTCAACTAGTTTGACTATCTTTTATAGCCTATCTTATCTACTATCCTATAAGATAGTGTCGACTAGTTTGACACAATATCCTACCATTTGATCTTCATTTTTACCAAGTTATTATTTTACCTCATTCATCATGAATTCCTTGTTTAAGTATAATATAAAATTCAATCAAACATGATGAGTTTTACCAATCCCAATAGGGTTCCTAAGACACAACTTGTGGCACCCACTATGGATCAAAGTAATGTCCATGTTTCCACCTACACTACCAACTATGGAACTCCTCCCCATTATTCCTCAATAATTAACCATTTGTTTTCATCATTGTATGAGCATGATCTTGAATACACAACTAAAATGATCTTTATCATAAATGAAAACCCTCAATATAAAGGAAAAGATCCTACCACCATCTATAGTCTCATGATGGGACCCCATATAGGATAACCCCATTCACTTTCCCCTACGATTTTCTAAGGATATAGTGAAAGCCCTTTTTTTTCATCCTAGCTTTTCCCCTTTATAATGTCTCCTTCCCATACCATGACATCATCCTCTATGTATTCTTATAACTTCATACCAAGTATTTATACAAACATGGCAGGTTTAACTTGTAGTGGGGATCTTCAAAATACCCACATACCTAGCCATGCTACTAATGCTTATTTTGATACCAACACCACTCATGCCACTAGTGCAGTGCATGATAATACCTCATAGTGCATCTTAAGATATTAATACCTCACATAATATAAATGCATCACATATTGTATCCACTAGCCAAAATGATGCTCAAACTAATCAAATTTTATTACAAACACTTAACCAAATGCATAATTTTCAAACTAATAATTTAACTTAGATGATGCAAATGCAAAATTGCCTCATACATCTCCAAAACCAATCTAACCACGTGTCATGGGGAGTGTAAAATCCTAATTCCCCCCAACCCCCTTATCACATGGTAACCTCATACATAACCTCCACTTATCAAAAAAGCTATCTAAAATTTACAAAATGAACCTCTAGTACCTCAAATTTCCAACATTGACATATGAGGTATCACTACCACCATCACTTATAATGGATATACAAATCCTACCTTGCATTTAAAAACATTTGGAAACCTTTAAAAAGATTGAGTTAAGCTTAATACTTTCATTTCCACTAAAATTTTAGCTAAAATATTTTTAGGAGATGCTTTAGATTGGTACAAACAATTGAAAACCCTCTCTATTACTAGCCTACAAGACTTGGTTAACTCACTAGTCAAAGAATTTCAAACTAGGGATATTCCTAAAAATAGTTTAGCTCACTTTATAAATTATAAACACTCAAAATTGAAACAACAAAAGTCTTTATCAAATAATGGAATCATTTGTCTAATAAATCTAAGCATAATACGGTAGATGGAAACGTCCACTTATTTACTAATGCTCTCCACCCTAAATTACAATATTATGTTAGGACCCTTTCTCCAAAAAATTTGGAAAAAGATCTTAAACAAGGTAAATGATAAGACTTCCTCATATGTCAATTTTAACCACCTCAACCTATGGTAACTCACATGCTTATGAAACATAAAAATCATCATGCCACCAATGATGGTGTTACCAACACTTATGACACCATACACACAATCCAAGCTATTGGTCCAAATAACACCATGGCACATGTTCCTCCCCTAAAAAAAACATAACCATACTCCCACATTTTATCAACATAATCATACTAATGTGCACAAATATTTTCCTTATAAAAAATTCACAAACATCTTCCAAGACCTCTACCACAAGATATTGGCCCCACTCATCCTATGAAATCATGGTATGATCCAAATAAATTTTGTTGCTTTCATGCAAGTTGGGTCCATTCTCATGATATTTTTAGACAATCAAGAATTTTTTCTATGTATTTTCTCCTTGGTCCTAACTTTGAACATGAATCCCTATATGAAAACATCAACAAGCTTATGACATAATAATAATAAAGTAGTTTTGGGGATAAACTATGTGAAATTTTTAATTTTTCTCAATGTTTTAGATCCACATTTATGATCCTTCATCAATATAAAATAGAAAATGATTTAAGAAAAACATGATCTTTTACCCCATAAAATATGTATAAAAATGATAGTTACGATAAATTTCCCAAAAATAATTAGTCGTTGCAAAAAATTTTCAAAATTAAAAAGGCAAGCAGCTATAAGGGATCTACTAGACCCGATTAGAGGATCACTTGTCATAATACACCATGCTAAGAAGAGTTCCAAAGCCTGTAGTCTAACACAATCATGCAATAACCCTAAAATATTCCTAGGTTTTGATACTCACTCTATTATAATAAACAAGAAAGTAAATATAATATAGTGCTCACAAAATCTTATGGCATAAAGTGGGGATTAGAAACAAAACAAACTAAACTAAACATTCATAGAAGACATATACTCACATCAATGTATATAGAATCCTAATGCATGGAAGAGAATCACAACTACATTATCTATCTACTCTTAAAAGTAGAAATAAAGTTAGGAATACTTTGCCTTTGAAGATGAACCCATTGAGCCTCAATCTCTCCCTTGTCCAAGGTGATTCATAAGAGATTATTGTGGTATGTAAGGATAAAAAAAAAAATCATCTCTATGCTATAAAACCTATCTAAGCATCCAAAATACTTCTTCATAAGACAAGATCTATATCTCTAAAGAAAGTATGAAACCCTAAGCTTTATTCCTCAAGTAGAATGGTCAATAAATAGATGTTCATTCACACTTATTATTCTTAATTTCTCTATTCTCAAATGGTTGTAAATGAACTTGTATATATAGGAAGATATTTCCCTAATGCCTTATGAATATGTCAGTTATACAGGGTCAATCCTGTATGTTTTTGAAAGATAAATCACTAGGTCTCAAGCTAAGTTTGTCAAAGGGTTAATAAAACTCTCAAGTGAAAATACACAAAAATAGTATTATAAAACTCTTAATAATTAAAATCTATAAGTTTCCCTTTTAGTTGCTTGCCTTTTTAATTTTGAAAAAAAAATTCAAAAACTAATTCTTTTTGGGAAACTTTTTGCAATTGTCATTTTTTATGCATCTTTTATGGGGTACAAGGTCATGTTGTTCTTAATTCATTTTCTATTTTATCTTGATGAAGGGTCGCAAATGCGGATCTAAAATGTTGAGAAAAATTAAAAATTTCACATAGTTTATCCTAAAAACTACTTTATTATATGTATGGACTATGAAATTACCAAATCTTTGTTATGCCATAACACTTACACCTCTTGAAACTCAAAATAAAAATCAGGCTTTAAACAAGTTAACACTCATTTAGCTATCTACAAAGATCCCCTTCCTAACTACCAAAATAAAATTGTACAATCTACCCCTAATACTAACAACATTGAAAGTCTTATAGACCTTAACACAAATGATGAAAATGTGGTTATTATGACTAATATGAGAATACTAGTTGCTTATATTGATTCTAACCCAACACCTACACATCACACCTCTCTAACATTTCACATCATTTAAGACACTTCCCTATCCCATCTCATTGAATTAGGGTATGAGGAACCAATACCCATACAAGCACCACTTCTAACAATACAAATTGAGCATACCTCTCATACCATTGATATAACTTCTATTCCTTCTCCAATTCCTATAACTCAAGATTCAAATAGTACTTATTCTACTCAACCAAAATAAATACCTTAATAAACCATTACATCATCTAAAGTCACTCAACACACTTGAAACCAACCTAAACTAGCCATACCTTATCAACATAAGTTTAATTTCAAATCTAACCCCCCTTATCAGGAACTATTGAAATACTATGCACTTATATCTAATAATACTCTCATGGGTTATGATAAAAGGGATCCTATTGCAGAACTTTCCCATTTGTATCTCACATCCCCTTCTTAGAGATAATGATAAATTCTCCCCACCATTATAACTACATAATGAAATTATTATTCAAAATGAACATCCCTCATCCTCCTCATATAGGTCAAGAAGATACCTTAGTCAGATCTAAAGATAACATACTTTAACAATGTGAATAGATGTCCATCCATGTTAATGAAATAGTGGACACTTCCCTCTGACTTAAATTCCCTATATCTTCTATTATTCCTAATAATATATTGCTTCATGCATATTATCCTCCTTTATTCATTAGAATTTAAATAGGTGGTACCCAAGTTAAGAATGTTTTAATATATGAAGGTTCAAGCACTTTTGTTACCTCCCTTGACTTTATTAAAACACTTGGATATTATAAGTTTAACCTTAAATCCATACATAGTACATGCCAAGGCTATGAAAGAATAAAAATTCCTCCTATAGGTTGTGTTTGGATTCTAATTATTATTCTTTCTATTACCATTCATGTGAAAGTCATGATATTTAACTTTCCACTTTCTTACAATATCTTATTCAGTCAACCTTGGACTCATCGTATGAGAGTAGTTGCTTCATGTACATGCTAATTTATCAAATTTAATCACTATATTTCTATATACAAGATTCAATTGGATATGAATCCTTATAATTCAAAACAATTCTAAGAACATGGTGTCTTTAAAATACCCACCCATGAACCCTTACCTAGTGTTCCATTTAGAGAATCCCAACACTTTAACTATCTAGTTAACTCCACTAGAGGTTATAATGGTCATCCTAAATTAATTAGGAATATTCTGCCTAACCTCTTAGACTATAATGATGATAATATAAATGAGATAATCCTAAATATCAAATTGCCTATCTTTCCTGTCACACCATTATTCAACTTCCTCCTTCTCTTCAACGTCGATCCTGTCAACAACCTTTTGACAACATACTAGTTACTTTAATAACAACTATAAATTCCTTTCAAAATGCTTCCTAGACTAATAAAATAGTTCATACATGTACTATCTACTTATATACACCTGATTATGATGATCGTTATGCTTTAGATGACCCATTTTTAGTTGGATTTATCCAAGCTAGAAATGTTGATGTTTGTAGATATCATTCTTATTTATTTCAATCTTTTTGTTCATATTATATCATACCTTCTCTTATAACAACTAATATTATTTTTTCCACTATTATTCATAGGTTAGAGATGGATCACTTATGTATTATGCCTCCATTCATAGCAAAGCCTCTCAGGATTATGTTCATGGATCATGCCATGAAAAGACCTTATCATTTTGCTAGATATCATGACCCTTTTAGTATGCTTCCTCCATAGATGTTATCCACTTTTCTTAGACCCATTACACATCCAAATTTACCTATAGATGAGCTTAGTCTAGTTTCTGCTCCATCTTCTCCCTTCCTTGGTGATGGTCTTCCTCCTTTACCTTAGCTTGATCTCATACTTGAATAATGATAAAATCATCCTTATTATGATATTCATATATTTATTGGTCATTGGACCAAATATTATCATCTATATCAGTAGCCCCAGACTTCTTCTACCCCTTCAACTAGTAGACCCCCATAATCTACTAATAGACATATTTGTTACTTCCATGGAACAAATAACCATTATTCTACCCACTACATAAAACTTAGGTAGTACATTGACACATTATGACCAGTCATTTCCCAACCCAAAGACAAGACCATACCTCATCCAAAGGTACTTACAAATTACATCTTTAAATATGGGTAAGTCTATTGTCTTTGGAATTAGTGTTCTACCCATCATACTAATTGATGCCACATGATTTAGCAACATCTTTGAGATTTCCCATAGTCTACATTAACACCAGTTATTATTTATTCTATAGGTTATCCACGAATTAAGGTTCCTCCTTCTCTACTAATTTCACCTCCTCCTATCTCCACATATACCATTCATATAGAGATGCATATTCTTTACATTAAGTATCTTACACAATAGATACCACATGAGCATTACTATTCTTCTTCTACACCTACCTTTTTAGTTGAGAACATTTAGAAGGAAGTCCTTACATAAATTTCCATGAGGATTGATGAGATTATAGCTAACATTAGAATTTAGATACATAGGGATGTTTTAGATTTTATGGATAACATTTTTGTTTAGATCTATCAATATTAATGAACATGACATGGTGTTCTCTCACATTAATCTATTATATTATTTTGATTGGATTTGTGATCCATTTAAATATATTATATTTTTTACTATTTGTCACACATTATTTCACTTATCTCTTTTTCATGAACCATTATATTATGCTTTATATGTTTTATATTCTCATCATTTTCATGAATGCAAACTTGTGTTTATGATTTCACTTATTTCATGGATTCCTTTATTTTCTCTATAATGGTTGTTTGTTATCTTGTACACTCAAATAAAGATAATTATTTTTGTGGCTTGGTCATACAACCCTTATTCCATTAATATTTTATATTTACCATATGATCAATTAAAAAATGAGACCTCTCATTATACTAATTATATACACCAATCTACTTGATCTCCCTTATTCCCTTATTTTTCTTCTACATACTAAGCATACATACAGTTGAAACTTGAGATTACATACTAGTTCACAGGTAATCCTAAGTTGTTTAGTTAGTCATATATCTAGTTACTTAACCTCCTTTAAACAAGGTTTAAATATCATTCATGTGTATCATTTTTGTCACTCATGTTGGTTATTCCAAATCTGTATGGAGGAGGAATCACAAAATCCATAAAAAAATAAAAGTTAAATGATTTAAAGAAAAGGCAATGATTCAAAAGGCAACATAAAATTCAAAATTATAGTCACAACAAAATATGTGACTTACT